>CAMZMU010000086.1:21599590-21886716 GCA_947311845.1 Poa pratensis | reverse complement strand
GGCCTTCTGCTTTGCTGCTAGGACTGGATACATCTGCAGCTGCTGGTTCTGACCCGAGGTGACACTCGGGCTCGATCGGCTCCTCGACGAGTGGAGACGAGGCTTGCCCTTGGACACTGACTGACTGGCCTAGCTGAATAACCATCTCTGAATCACCAGCCCGGCATTTCTCTGCGGAGGGCCTCATTCTGCTGGTTAGCCACATATACTAACTCATTAACTCGCTTTTGCTGCGCCACGCCATGCATCTCCATAATCCGGATAGCTCGGCCCTGCCTGCCTCGGCAGCTCTGAGGTTCTTAGCAGAGGGAACTATAACCGGCCTTCCAGTTGACACGCGACTCCCACTCCTAGCGAGGTGTTAGGCTCGAGCCTCCCTGTTTATCATCATTGAAGCCCCTTGCTCTCTGCCGCACCTCGCTCCCCTATGCGTATCCACCGCTACGGGGTAAGCATTCGCTGCATTGTACTCGCGCAGATCTCTATTGAAACTCATCTTAGCTGTTTAATCATTGCTACAGCCTCCTTCTGCACAGGACACGCTTTGCCTCTAGGTCGGCCACAGTCACACTATGTCCACCCTGGATTTACTGGGTCTGCCCGCGTATCCACTCTCTACCAGGGTCGCACCTCGGCCCCGCAGCTCTGGGGTGCAGGCAAGGTCCATCTCTAGCCTGGGCTTTGCAGATCTCACCTTAGCAACCTCGGCTGCCTTGGACTGGCTGGCATCTACTTTGCAGCGGCGTCAACCGGACCTGTCCCATCACCTCTACGCAGCTCGGGCGAGTGATTGATGCGCCGACCTAAAGCCCGAGCGAGAGGGAGTGTACGTCGTCCACGAGCACCTGCTCGGTACCCGCGGAATAACCTCGACAGCAACGTACGTGACGAAGAGCTGCCGAGCATCATGGTGAAGCCGTGCTCGGGAAGGGCTTGCCGTCGAAACACCCCCGTTGTCGCTGATGAAGGTGAACTCTCCGATCTTGGCGACAAGCCCGGAAAGAACACGATCGCCTGAGCCCGTCCGGATGAAAACTCCCCTCCAACGCCTCAATCTGCCCCACGGTGGGCGGCCAACTGTCGTGGTGGGATCACGGCAGATGCCATAGGTATGGCTAAGATGGGGCCGAATGGTCGTTGGGGGAATCCGGGGAGGGTTTATGCACTCAAGAAGTGCACACGCAAGAACACGCAAGAACACGAACAAAGAACCAAGAAAGCAAGAACACAAAACACACCACGATGTACCCTGCTTCGGGGCCCTCTTGCGGAGGTAACACCCCTACTGCAGCACTATCCTAGTCAGTGTATAGCTCAAAGTGACAAGTACAAGCTGCTCCTCGAGCTGTATGATGATACAATGGTGAGAACTCGTGGTGGAAGATGATGCTACAAAGAGAGGAAAAGGCAGTCCGAGCCTGAACCGAGGTCTCTCCGAGGTGTTCCGAGCTTCCTCTCTATTTCTCTTTTCTTCGATCCTCAATCCGTCCTCTCAGCAGGAGGGGTGAAGCCCACTATATAGGCCAGCCGGGTTACCATTGTGCCCCTCGCAGAACACTGTTGCCATGCCTCTGCAACGGTCACCACCGTACCACCGTACCTCGGTCGGGGACAAGACGTGGCTTGCCCATCTCCTGTAGCCTACGGCAGAGCTAGCATGTCCCCTCTGACCGAGACAGGACGTGGCCTGGCAGAGCTACCTCGTAGCCTTTACCCAGACCTCGCGTGGTCAGCGGTCGGAGACGTGCAGGCCCGCCGAACCCGGAGCACGCCTCTGCCATGCCCTTGACAGACGCTCCCGTGTCAGGCGCTCTAGTACCCGGCTGGAAGTGACAGGAGCATTGACTCCGGCCCGACCTACAGCCCATCACCTCGGTTAGCTCGGCGCGTCCGTGCCGTACCTTGGGTCTTGCGCTTAATATCTTTTACTAGCTCGGATCTTACTTCCTTCCCACAGCTTCTCCTGCACCCACAACGCAAACCACCGCACTGAGGTAGTTAGGTCGGCAGAACATAGCTCGGACTGTGAACCTCGGCCCTGGCCACTAGTATACCTCGGACCCCTCTGGGCCAAAATAGGTCGGCCTGTATTCTCCAGGTCAAGATGAAGCTCGGACCTTCCCAGGCCCAAACAGGTCGGCCCTTTCCGTACCTCGGCACAACTTGGAACACCACCTTATGCCAAGCCTTGACCCTACCCGGGGATACTCCCCGACATTAGTCCCCGAAGCTGGTGCGGTCCTACGACCTCGGAAGGAGGGCCGTAGCAGGTTCAAAACAAGCCTTACACCACCTCCTAAACCGACCTCCAACATAGTCATGCCGAGGTACCTCCCATACACCACCATCCAATCCGAGGTAGATATGCGAACTGAACTCTCCGAGCTATCTGACTCAGCACCAACTTGCCTCAAGATTTTCCGAGGTACGTGGCGAAGAATCTCTGCCCGGGCTTCGGAATCCGGACCTCTGCCAAGCAGATTCTGACCACACGCCGCCCTCGTCAGCCGGACCCACCGAACAGCGCACCTGCGCACTCAAGTACTTGACCGCCCACGACCCCTCGATTTTTGTGCTGACCAGCGCAGGAAATCCGGGGTGGGCGGTTGCCACTCTGCGGCCCACGATGTGGCCGATCGTGCGGCCGCAGACCGCGTAACCGTGCGCCCACTCGCACACGATCCCGCGCCTCCCGATAACCGCGCGGTAGTGGCGCAGTTAATGCGGGCAGTTACCGCGCGCGGCTATAAGTAGGGCCCCACGGGTAACTTCGCCATCTTCTTCCTCCTTCACTCGCCCTCTCGCCTCCATCGCCACCAGTGCCGCCGCTTCCGGTTGAGAAGAAACACGTTCCCGCCGCCGCCGACGAGCAGCTCCTTCGTCGCCGCTGCGACCGCGTCACCGGCGCCGCCCTTCAGCACCTCGTTTTCACGGTATGTACTCCCTTTCCTGATACCCTAGGCATTGCCCTAGGTTTCTTCCTCTTTGCGCTGTGGTTCTTCATATGTTCTTGAATAAAACTCTATTTACCTCCTCCGGTAGATCTTACTTGCATACTTTTTTGGGTAGTAGCGAGTTTCATACCTCGGATAGATGCTCGCCTAGCATAGATATGCCTCTATGTATATTAGATAGCCGTCCAACTCCTCCTGAGTTAGCCAGATATAGCCTTAGATTCCAGATTCACTTTTTCTTTGCTAAACTTCTGTGCACTCTTCTGCAGATTGATTCTGCCGAGATGTCTCCTCCTGAGACTTCGGAACAAACCGAGGTTCCAGACCTCGAACTGGAGGTCGGAGAACGAGCCGGCTGGGAAGGTTCGGATGTAACTCCGGACGAAATCCAGTGGCTCAGGGCGACTCGGCGGATTCCCGCCGGGGTAGAGTGTCGCCTGCCAGAGGGCGAACTCGAGCCTCAAGTCAAGGAAGGGGAACGGGTGGTCTTCGTCGCGCACTTCCAGCGCGGCTTCGGACTGCCCGTTAGTGATTTCTTCCGGAGCTTCCTCGACAATTCGACTCCAGGTTCATCACCTCCCCGCCAACGCCATCACCACTCTCTCCTGCATCGTTTCCTTCTCTGAGGGATACCTCGGCCTCAAAGCCACGGTAGACCTCTTTTCTCGCTACTTCCAACTTAAGCGGCAAGTGATCCCGGATCCGAAAAACAAGGATCTGCCCAAGCTACTAACCGCCTGCGGAGCAGCCATCATAGCTCCTCGCCGAAACTCCATCTTCCCACGTATCGCTACTCCGGACACCGTTCGCAAGTGGCTCCGGACGTGGTTTTACGTGAAGAACTCCGGCGAAGAGGACTTCCTCAATCTGCCGGTGTTTAACCTCAGCCCTCCTACGAACCGCTCAACTGGGACTACACTCCCCCTCTCACCAGCGAAATCAAGTCCATCCATGGGTATGTTGCGAAATGGCAGGACCCGGAGGACCCTGCGAACGACGGGAAAGTCCTGACGGCTGACGATCTGGCCTGCACATTTGTGAAGCGCAGGGTCTCCCCTCTCCAGGCGAGGACTCACAAGATCTGCCACATGAGCGGTCTTTATGATCCAACCCGCCATACGCATGTTGCACTGGACAACGCCGCTGTAGCTCGGCGAGTCCGAGCTATCACCAAGTCCAAGATATCTGACGCTTGGACATGGGGAAGGGAACCCCACTACAGGACCAAGCCACCAAAACAGGTACGCTGTTCCGACGTTTTCTTCGGTACTCCTTTACCACCGAGGTCTTGCTACCGACGTTCATCTTGACCATTTCTTCCTAACTCCTTTTCATATGTCTGCCATATAGCTGTTCTCCCGCCAGACCGCCGAGGATGGAGTCCATCCTGCGGACCACTTCGGCAAGGATCTTCCTGTCGAGGACCCACCATCCAACGAGGACCCTGACAACGAGGATTACATGCCCATTGCCTCGGCCCGCGTCACCACCGCGGGTAAGCCTCAAGCACAAGCTTCAGTTCAAGAGATTTCGGATGACGAGGAGGGATTTCTCGTCATGGAACCAATAAACGCGGTACCTATCTCCTGCCTTCCTCACCTTCCGAACTTTACTCCAGCAACCAGCCGGAAACGCGCTGGTGCCGCAACTTCGGCCGCCGAACCATCCGCCACTGGAGCCTCCGGACCCACTGCGGCTCCGGTCAAGAGACGTCGGCTGAAGAAGTCCGGAAATCCTCCTCATGCCCGAGGGGGCAAGAAGTTTCCTACTTCGGATGGGTAATGCTTTGCTTCTATAGCCAACAAAGTTTGTTGCTTAAACTTATCACCTCGGTACTAACACTTGACCATCTTCCTTCGTTGCAGTGACCCATAGAAGTGGATCAGGAGGTATCCTCCATGACTGCACCCGTTGGTGCCTCTGAAGCCACGACCACCCCGACGAACTCTCGCCCCGTATCTCCTCCACCGAGGTCTGGCCCGGCCTTGGAGAAATCTGCCCCCACCCGAGGCCAGAGTTCTCCGCGTCCTCAAACGGGTGCGGGGACCAATCGCGCCAGCACTCCGGCTACCGCCTTGCCGGAGCCTCGACTCTCCCCCGCAGCCAGACTGCCCGCAACCAACAACAGCAACAGCAGAAGCCAGCAGCAAGCAACAGCCCCAAAAACCAGTTCGCCAGACTACCTTGCCGTTGGAGAAAGGCAAGGAGAAAGAGAAAGAGATGGTGAAGTCTAAGGTCACCCCCAAACCAACATCTGGGTCTGGCACCCTGACTATCTCTTCTCCTTCAAGGATGCAACCGAGGTCTCCTCCCCGGTGACACGCCGAATTCCTCCATTTGCCGCACCCGTTGATGAGACTGCTCCTCCGGCCGACGAATATGCTCGGAGGACATCTCTTATACTGGATAACCGGCCTGCTTCAAGCTCCGAGGCTGCTCAAGCCTTGGAGGCCTCGGTTAGGGGCATCGAGCAGGGCGGACCGTGGGGATATCCTCCTCTGCGCACTGACAGTGACCAGAGCCTCGGCTCCTTGGAACACTACAACGCAGACTGGAATTCTGCAGACGAGGTCTCCTCGGCCTCCCTAGCTGCTCCGGTAGGTGAGCACCCTGCGGGAAACAGCGCCTGCGGCCGAAGCGTCACGACCTACAAGTCGCTGCCCTGCGTGCTGCTCAAAACATCGACGTAAGTCCTATTCTCTTTACTTTCATGCAGTATCTCATCTAATATCCACCATTCCCAGTCCCCGAGATTCGAGGTAAACTATTGACGCTCCGCCGGAGTTAAAATTGTTTGGCTTGAATCTCAAACCATTTTACCTTACTTTATCATGCACCTCGGGTACGAGTCCCCGAGACTCCTGTCGAGGCATACCCCGGCAACATTTTTCCAATGATTTGACTCCGAGTCCCCGAGACTCTTGTCGAGGTATAGCCTTTCTAACCGAGCTATGTTTTTCTTCCTTGCAGAATACTATGAACGTCCGCACGGACATCTTCCATACCCTCCTGTTTGACCACAAGAAACTCCACGACGAGCACAAGGCCGTCCTTGCAGAAAAGAACTCTTTGGACGAAAAGCTCCAACTAGAGAAAGCCGAAGTAGCTCGTCTGGTAAAGGAACTGAAGCGCATCACCGAGCTGCGGACGTCGGAAACAGAGCAGCTGCAGGCGGAAAAGGCCAGTGTTGTTGAAACAGAGAAGAAACTTCGGGAGGATGCCGCCAAGGAACATGAGAATGCGCTCCAGTTAGCCGAGGCCCGCGCCACCTCGGCCACCGAGGCTTATGAAGCCCTTCAAGCTTCGGTTAACCAGCTCCTCCCGACGCTGGAACATCAACAAAGAAATGGACGGTAAGCTTCTTGCCCCCCTTATCCTTGCTTTGTCCTCAACAGTACTGGCTCTTTGCCGAACTGTTTCTTTCATTATTAACAGGCTATCTTCTGCAGAGCACTTCACCTACACCCAAGTTTCGGCTCGCAATATCACTGATCAGCACAGGAAGAGGCGTAGCGAGACGAACCCCGCCTGGACCATTGAGGACCACATCGTGGCCATCAAAGCTCGGATCCATCCCTTGAAAACCATTGGGTCCGAACTCCTTGATGCAGGTGTGTCTGCTTTCCGAGCCTTGTGGCCTCTTGCCGATGCTCCCAATACTACGCCTGAGCTCGCCGCCAAGCTTCGTGAAGCCGAACAAAGACTTCGAGAGTGGCGCTCATCCTCGGCTCGCGCTGGAGCTGATGCCGCTCTCAAATTCATCATGACTTGGTGCGAGAAGCTCGACCTCGAAAAGATGGACACTCTTCGCCGAAATTCGCCCTGGTCCACGGACCCAATTCTCATCCAGCGGCGCGAAAAGATGGCTTCCTTCTTCGCTGGATATGCCAACACCAAGAACTTGAGCGAGGGAGACACCTACTCCGACGCCGAAGATGACGAGCCAGAAGAGGATGAATACGAAACAGAATCCGACGTCGAAGCCGAGCAAGGTGACGATGGTGACACCCGCGAAGCAGAAACCGAGGCTTCTCCACAAGCTGGTGCCGAGGTTACTGCCGACGTTGCCAGCACCTCCCAGGCTACCTCGGCTGCTGCCGACGTAATTCCTGATGCCTCGACCTGAACTCTGTTACTATCATGCTTGGCCAAAAAACTTCATTAAATCCCCGGTATGCCGGGACGCAGATGTAATCAAACTTAAGTAGTTCCTTTTGCTACCTCTGTTACTATCATGCTTATCCGAACCATGCTTTTCTAAGCTTTACGTCGAATCCTTTTGAATGATTGCTCGAGTTTACTTTCGTGTTTACTATGTTTGGCATTCTTTGCTCTTGACTACCTTTTAGGCAGATGCCAGTCGAGTCACAAGATTGTTGTTCATAGCATACAGTACTTGGTAAATTCCGAGGTATGTTTCAAAGTCATCCGACATAAACGAAAGGTAAAGACAGGGGTTAGTAAACGACACATGCCGAACTATAATTTTGGACCGAGTCCCCGAGTTCATTTTCATGTCTCCCACGTTTTTTCCTCTTTGCTCTTGACTACCTTTTAGGCAGATGCCAGTCGAGTCACAAGATTAGTTTCATAGCACACATTACTTGAAGTTTGAGACGAGGTTCAAAATAGTTCGGCATATGAACAAAACTGACAAACAGAGATAAAACATAAGCACAAGAGCGAGGCAGTCCCCGAGCTTTACCTCGGAGTGCCGACATTTTTATTAAGGATTAACCGAGGTACATACATTGCGCCTTTCATGAGTAGAAAGGTCGGAGTAGAGCTACGTTCCATGGTCGCCTGACCTCTGACTCGGGGTTGTCCAGCCCATCTTCCCTTGGTTCCTGCGCATCTATAAGATAGTAGGAATCATTGAGCAGAGCTCGGCTCACAACGAACGGTCCCTCCCATGGAGGTGACAACTTGTGCCGGCCTTTCTTGCGCTGCACCAACCTCAGCACCAAATCTCCCTCGTGAAACACACGAGGGTTGATACTCCGGCTATGATAACGTCGGAGACCTTGCTGGTAAATTGCTGACCGAGATGAGGCCAATTCTCTCGCTTCCTCAAGCAGATCTACTGCATCCTCCCGAGCCTCTTTTGCCTCGGCTTCAGTGTACATTGCCACTCTGGGCGCATCATACTCGATGTCAGTGGGTAGCATAGCTTCTGCCCCATAGACCATAAAAAATGGCGTATAGCCAGTCGATCGATTTGGCGTGGTCCTTAGACCCCACAGTACTGCTGGTATCTCATCTATCCAACACCCCGGCGTTTTCAGCAGTGGTTCAATGAGCCGAGCCTTGATGCCGGCCAACACTAGAGCATTTGATCTTTCCACCTGTCCATTAGACTCCGGGTGTGCCACCGAGGCTATGTCCAGCCGGATTCCCTTGTTCATGCAAAACCGAGCGAACTCTCCAACAGCAAAGTTAGTGCCGTTGTCCGAGATAATGCTATGGGGGTAGCCATATCGCAGAATAATCTCCTTCAAGAAAGTCACTGCTGAATGACCATCCAACTTCCGGATTGGTTTCACCTCGATCCACTTGGTGAATTTGTCCACCATCACCAATATGTGTGTCATGTTACCTCGGGCTGGTTTGAACTCTCCCACCATATCCAAACACCATACCGCAAACGGCCAAGTGATAGGAATTGTTTTGAGCGCCGAAGCGGCATATGCGTTTGCTTGGCAAATCTTTGGCATCCTTCACATCTCCGGACTATGGCCTCTGCATCAGCAAGAGCAGTGGGCCAATAGAACCCATGCCTAAACACCTTGGCCACCAGAGCTCTTGTGCTGCAATGATGACCACATTCTCCTTGGTGGATCTCCAAAAGCATCTCCTTGCCTTCAGCTGGCTCAACACACCGTTGCAACACCTCGGTTACGCTTCTTTTATAGAGCTCCTTGTTGATGATGGTGTACGCCTTGGCCCTCCTTTGAATCCTCCTAGCCTCGGTTGTGTCACTTGGCGTGCTTCCCTCCGTTATGAACTTCATAATTTGCTCCGCCCACTCCGGCACCGGGTGCAAAGGAAAAAGTTCCTCATCCACCTCCATTGGCTCGGCCACCATAATCTCCTCCATTATTTCCTCCACCATCCTGCGACCAGTCCCCGAGTCTGGATGAGCAGTCCCCGAGGTTTGGTGTGCAGTCCCCGAGCTCTGCCACGCAGTCCCCGGGTCCGACCAAACGCATCCGACGTCTACCTCCATTGGAACAGGTCCGGGCTCTTGCTCCGCCGGGATGAAAATAGATTCGGATTCAGGAGAAGGTTTGATTGAAGGAGTTCTCAAGTGATTCAGGGCTACCCCTGGTGGTACTGCCTCTTTGATGAACCGAGCTTTGACAACACGTCGGCAGCATCATTTTCTGCCCGAGGTATATGCCTGTACTCACACCCTTCAAAGAACCCGGATATCTTTTGCACATGGAACCGATATAACGCCATGTTGGCATCCAGAGCATCCCAAGTTCCAGAAGATTGTTGCACCACCAGGTCGGAATCGCCGAAGCACTCTACACGCCGGATACCGATCTCCTTTGCCACCTTGAGGCCATGGATTAAGGCCTCATACTCCGCCACATTGTTTGATGCTGAGAAATGAATCTGCAGCACGTACTTCAGCTGATCTTGCTTTGGCGAGGTGAGGACTATTCCAGCCCCCAGCCCGATCTTTGTTTTGGACCCATCAAAATGCATTTTCCAATAATTATAGTCCGGCCTGGGTGGCTCATACTGCATCTCGGCCCAATCACAAAAGAAGTCCGGCAACGCCTGGGATTTAATTGCGTCTCTTCTCTCGTAATGTGGTGCATATGGAGACACCTCAATCGCCCATTTGGCAACTCGGCCAGTTGCATCTTTGCACCCGATGATCTCCGAGATTGGAGCTTCGCACACCACCGTCATGGGATGCTCCTGGAAATAATGCTTCAACTTCTTGACCGCCAGGTAAACACCATACGTCATCTTCTGGTAGTGAGGATAGTTCTGCTTCGAGGTAGAGATCACCTCGCTCAAGTAATACACCGGTCTCTGCACCGACCTGCCACCTTCTTCGCGCTCCACCACCACTGCCACACTTACAACTCGGTTTGTGGCCGCAATGTAAAGTAACATCGGCTCATTGTGCAATGGTGACGCTAACACCGGGGCAGTGGACAACATCTTTTTCAGCTCGCCAAACGCCACGTCGGCCTGCGGGGTCCATGTAAACCCGGTACTTTTCTTCATGAGCTGGTACAAAGGTAAGGCTTTTTCTCCTAGCCGAGCTACAAATCGGCTCAACGAGGCTAGGCACCCTGTGAACTTCTGCACATCTTTCAAACACTTCGGTAACTTCATGCTCTCAATAGCTCGGATTTTGGCCGGGTTAACCTCGATACCTCGGCTAGACACCAGGAATCCGAGCAACTTTCCAGCCGGGACACCAAAGGTGCACTTGTCCGGGTTAAGCTTCAACCGATACTTTCTCAAATTCACAAATGTCTCCTCGAGATCCTCGAGGAGAGTATTTTTCCTTAGTTTTGATGACGATATCATCGACATACACTTGCACATTTTTGCCCATCTGAGAGTGCAGGCATTTCTGCATACACCTCTGATAAGTTGCCCCGGCATTTCTCAGACCAAAACACATGACACGATAGCAATACGCCCCATACGGGGTAATAAAAGCGGTCTTTATTTGATCCTTTGGGTTCAGTGGTATCTGGTGAAAACCAGAGTACGCATCGATGAAAAGATAACAGTTCACAACCAGCAGTGGAATCGATCACCTGATCAATCCGAGGTAATGGAAATGGATCTTTTGGGCACGCCTTGTTGAGGTTAGTGAAGTCAATGCACATGCGCCACACCTTGACCACGGCTGGCTCGTCTTTCTTCTTTTCCACCAGGACCGGATTGGATATCCAGTCCGGATGCAGTACCTCCATTATGAACCCGGCTGCAAGCAACTTAGCCAGCTCGTCCAGCACCACTTGTCTCCGGTCGTCTGAGAGACGACGGGTCGGTTGCCTCACCGGTTTCACCTCTGGCCTAACAAATAAAGAGTGCTCTGCCAACTCCCTCGGAACACCTGGCAGGTCCTTAGCCGACCATGCAAAGATATCCCGATTCTCACGGAGGAAGTGACAGAGCTCGCCTTCCTATTTCTCGCCTAGCCCGGTCCCAATGATGGCCACATGCTCTGGGTGCTCCGGGTCAATGGGGATCTTCTTGGTCTCCTTGGGTACCTCGAACGCCGCAGTTGAGTCCGGGCTCATCAGTCCGGACAGGCCGAGCTGTGTTGACTGCGCCATTGCCACCACTTGATGCAGCTTCTTCTTCTCGGCTGCGATCACCAAAGACTCGGCTAGGTTAGATCCCGCCGAGGCACACTGAATTGCTCGCTTGTAGTCACCCGAGATGGATATGATCCCATTAGGCCCTGGCATTTTCATCTTCAGGTATGCAACATGGGTGGAAATCATGAACTTGGCCAAAGCCGGCCTTCCAAGCAGTGCATGGTATGCACTCTCCAAGTCCACCACCTCGAACTCGATACTCTCAACTCGGCAATTTTCCTTGGTTCCAAATGCTACATCCACCCATATCTTGCCCATGGGTGCACAGGAAACGCCGGGCACAATCCCATGAAAAGTACAACTGCTTGGCATCAACTGATTAGGCGAGATGCCCAATTTCACCATTGTGTCTCGGTACATGATGTTGATGGCACTGCCATTGTCCACCAGAACTCGGGTGAACCTCACATTGTTGGTAGGCCCACACAACGTTGGATCTACCACCAGGGCATACTTTCCAGGACTCGGCATGATCCGAGGTGTGTCCTTTCTGCTCCAAGTGATCTCCTGCTCAGACCAGTTCATATAGGTCGGCACCACCGGCATTACTGCATTCACCTCCATGGCACGCCTCTGCACGCTCTTCTTGTCAGTTGGCTCGGTCACAAAGACCACATAGCTCGCATGAACCTCTCTATAGTCATTTCCGGGGTATTCATACTGCTGACTTGGTCCGGCACCATTGTTGTTGTTATTACCTCGGACATTCACACATTCACGGGTCTTGCTGCTGCAGGCCTCGGAAGAGGTGCAGTGGTTACCGGGGTAACATTTGCTCCGGACAGATTAGGGTGGGACCTCGGCTGAAATCTCTGAGGTGGTGGTCCTGTTCTGATTCCTCCGGCCCTTGCCCCCTCTTCTCTGATTCTGCGGTTCCAGCTGCACTGCCGGGTTGAATGGTTGGCTGGCTTGCGCGGGTCAGTCGTATGGTAACAGCACGGACCATCTATCATTGATTCATAGGTCATGGGTGGCTCCTGGTTCGGACTAAATGCCGGACCATTGATTTTTGGCCTCTGGACACCTCCAGCTCCGGGCTGATCCGGGTTCACCGCTGCAACTTGGTTGGAGGTAGGGATAGTCCGGCTCCCTCCTCTTCTGTCCGAACTCCTGACGGTCATTACACCTTGGTCCGAGCCGGTTGTTTATTGGCTCCCTCCTTCTGTTACGTGCTCCTGCCTCTGCTGCTGGCTGCATCGGATCACCCAGGGCATAAGAATCTGCAACCCGGATGGTTTCTGCTAGGGATCTCGGCATATCTCTCTGGAGCCTCTGCCACAGCATGCTGCCATGTCGACAGCCATCTGCAAACCAGGAAATGGCCTGGGCCTCTACCACTCCTTCACAGGAATTCCGAACATTGCTCCACCGAGTTAAGAATTCTCGGTCAGTTTCATGATCATCTTGCTTACATGCCGCCAGGAGCTGAGGTCGGTTTGGCCTCTTGTATGTACTAGCAAAGTTGCTGTTAAACGCCAGCTCCAAGTCTATCCAGGAGTTGATACTATACTCCGGCAAATTATTCAGCCAGATCCGAGCTGGACCTTCCAACATGTGCGGGAGATACCGGACCGCCCATCGGCGATTGCCCCCCGCAATGTGCACCGAGGATACATAATCTGTCAGCCAATCTTGTGGCTTGGTGCTCCCATTGTATGGCTTGGTGTTCCGACCTAACTGGAACTGAGATACTGGTGGTGGTGGCTCCTTCATGATCCGAGGTCCAAAACACGCCGGACCAGGAGGGCCTTCCTCCTCCAGTTGCTCAGACAAGTAGAGTCTATCCAGCTTGTTACGGACATCGCCTGGAGCTAACATCCGACCTCCTATCCGAGGTCCCAACGCCCCATCCACTCTGTGGTATCCAGCTCGTGCCATGGCCGAGTCTCCATCATCATATCGGTCATCGCCTTGACCGACGTTCTGAGGTTGCTGAACATACTCCGGCTCTCGCTGATACTGCCCCTGCTGCCGAGGTTGTTGCTGATACCTCGGGGGCGGAGGTGGTTTACCTCGGCCAGCCGATGCCGCTTGACCGCCGTTCTGATTTCCCTGACCGGAGTTACCCTTAGCCCGGCTCGCATTGCCTGGGCCGGCCTTCTGCTTTGCTGCTAGGACTGGATCATACATCTGCAGCTGCTGGTTCTGACCCGAGGTGACACTCCGGGCTCGATCGGCTCCTCCGACGAGTGGAGACGAGGCTTGCCCCTTGGACACCTGACTGACTGGCCTAGCTGAATAAACCATCTCTGAATCACCAGCCCCGGCATTTGCTCTGCGGAGAGCCTCATTCTGCTGGTTAGCCACATATACTAACTCATTGACTCGCTTCTGCTGCGCACGCCATGCATCTCCAGATAATCCGGATAGCTCGGCCCTGCCTGCCTCGGCAGCTCTGAGGTTCTTAGCAGGGGAACTATACACCGGCCTTCCAGTTGACACGCGACTCCCACTCCTAGCCGAGGTGGTAGGTCGAGCCTCCCTGTTTAGCTCATCATTGAGCCCCTTGCCTCTCTGCCGCACCTCGGCTCCCCTATGTGTATCAACCGCTACCGGGGTGAAGCCATTCGCTGCATTGTACTCGCGCAGATCTCTATTGAACTCATCTCTAGCTGTTATCATTGCTACAGCCTCCTTCTGCAGCAGGACACGCTTTGCCTCTAGGTCGGCCACAGTCACCACTATGTCCACCCTGGATTTACTGGGTCTGCCAGCGTATCCACTATCTCTACCAGGGTCGCACCTCGGCCCCGCAGCTCTGGGGTGCCAGGCAAGTCCTTCTCTAGCCTGGGCTTTGCAGATCTCACCTTAGCAACCTCGGCTGCCTTGGACTGGCTGGCATCTACTTTGCCAGCGGCGTCAACCGGACCTGTCACCATCACCTCTACGCAGCTCTCGGGGCGAGTGATGCGCCGACCTAAAGCCGCGAGGAGAGGAGTTTCGTCGTCCACGAGCACCTGCTCCGGGTACCCGCGAACAACCTCGACAGCAACGTACGTGACGAAGCTGCCGAGCATCATGGTGAAGCCGTGCTCGGGGAAGGGCTTGCCGGCGAAACACCCCGCGTTGTCGCTGATGAAGGTGAACTCTCCGATCTTGGCGACAAGCCCGGAAAGAACACGCTCGCCTGAGCCCGTCCGGATGAAAACTCCCTCCAACGCCTCAATCTGCCCCACGGTGGGCGCCAACTGTCGTGGTGGGATCACGGCAGATGCCATAGGTATGGCTAAGATGGGGCCGAATGGTCGTTGGGGGAATCCGGGGAGGGTTTATGCACTCAAGAAGTGCACACGCAAGAACACGCAAGAACACGAACAGAACCAAGAAAGCAAGAACACAAAACACCACGATGTACCCTGCTTCGGGGCCCTCTTGCGGAGGTAACACCCCTACTGCAGCACTATCCTAGTCAGTGTATAGCTCAAAGTGACAAGTACAAGCTGCTCCTCGAGCTGTATGATGATACAATGGTGAGAACTCGTGGTGGAAGATGATGCTACAAAGAGAGGAAAAGGCAGTCCGAGCCTGAACCGAGGTCTCTCCGAGGTGTTCCGAGCTTCCTCTCTATCTTCTCTCTTTTCTTCGATCCTCAATCCGTCCTCTCAGCAGGAGGGGTGAAGCCCACTATATAGGCCAGCCGGGTTACCATTGTGCCCCTCGCAGAACACTGTTGCCATGCCTCTGCAACGGTCACCACCGTACCACCGTACCTCGGTCGGGGACAAGACGTGGCTTGCCCATCTCCTGTAGCCTACCGGCAGAGCTAGCATGTCCCCTCTGACCGAGACAGGACGTGGCCTGGCAGAGCTACCTCGTAGCCTTTACCCAGACCTCGCGTGGTCAGCGGTCGGAGACGTGCAGGCCCGCCGAACCCGGAGCACGCCTCTGCCATGCCTTGACAGACGCTCCCGTGTCAGGCGCTCTAGTACCCGGCTGGAAGTGACAGGAGCATTGACTCCGGCCCGACCTACAGCCCATCACCTCGGTTAGCTCGGCGCGTCCGTGCCGTACCTTGGGTCTTGCGCTTAATATCTTTTACTAGCTCGGATCTTACTTCCTTCCCACAGCTTCTCCTGCACCACAACGCAAACCACCGCACTGAGGTAGTTAGGTCGGCAGAACATAGCTCGGACTGTGAACCTCGGCCCTGGCCACTAGTATACCTCGGACCCCTCTGGGCCAGAATAGGTCGGCCTGTATTCTCCAGGTCAAGATGAAGCTCGGACCTTCCCAGGCCCAAACAGGCCGGCCCTTTCCGTACCTCGGCACACCTTGGAACACCACCTTATGCCAAGCCTTGACCCTACCCGGGGATACCTCCCCGACACACATGGTATGGGTGTGGGTGCTTCTTGAACTTCAAGTTGAGCTTGTCACAAAGTTCTTTACTAGCTAAGTTGTGGCAACTTCCACCATGTATGATGACCTTGATGGACTTTCCATTGATTCCCGCTCTTATTTGAAATAAGTTGCATCTTTGGTCTTCTTCAACTTGGACATTGGTGGTCAAGGTTCTTGCCACAACCAATGAAGGGTTGTTGTCACCATCACAATATATCTCATTCTAATATTCTTCAACACTTTGCATTGTGGTGACTTGCTTCAAAGTATGGTACTGCTCTTCACTCATAGATTCATATTCTCCCATGTCATTGACAATCATGACTTTCTTGTTTGTACACTCAAAGGATTTGTGTCCTTATCCTCCACACTTATAGCATTTCAAGAGTCGTGTGCCGGAAGAAGATCCTTGAGTAGTGTTGCTTGAGGGAGGCACTTTCTTGAAAGGTTGAGGCGCTTGAGTTGTTGATGTAGAAGCTCTTGGAGGACCTCTTGTGTTGGCTTGAGTAGGAGCTTGTGTGGTTGTAGGCGTGGAAGATGAAGGCTTGTTTGCGAAGAATGCCTTTGTCTTGATGTATTTGAGCTCTTCAAGCACGTGACGCTCGGCCTTTGTTGCTTGATGTACTAGCTCAACCAAGGTGGCATATGGTTGGAAATCCACAATCTTCTTGATTGGATAGTTGAGGCCATTCATGAAGCGAGCCATGGAATGTTCCTCGGATCCTCAATATTGGCTCTCATCATGGACATGTCCATTTCCTTATAGTACTCATCAACCGATTTCAACCCTTGCTTCAACTCTTACAACTTCTTGTACAAATCTCTAGTGTAGTGACTTAGCACAAAGCGCTTGTACATTGCTTCTTTCATCTCAACCAAGTGTTGGTGGTTGTCTAAGCGTGTATCTTGGAGTTGTTCCCACCACAAGAGAGCATAATCTTCAAACTCCATTGAAGCTAAGGCAACCATCTTGTTGTCAGAGTAGCGTCGAACTCGGAAGATCTTGTCAACCTTGAGTGCCCATGAAACATAGGCTTCCGGGTCACTTGTTCCATAGAATTTTAGCATATCAAAGCGAAGGTTGCTCAAGTTGTCATCTTCTTCTTGACGGTTGGGAGGTGGGAATGCACGTCCACGTTGTTGTTGGTGACGATCATGTGGATGTTCTTGACGTTCACGAGGCTCATGGCGATGATGATGCTCATGTTGTGGAATTGGGTGCTCTTCATGGTTCCCATGTGCACGGTTGTGATGGCGCGGCCTTGGAGGATGGCAGTGTCGATGGCCTTGTCCACCATAGTCATTCGCACCTGGAACACCATTGTCATTAACCAAAGGGTCTCGATGATCTTGATGTTGCGGTGGTGGTGATGGTGTTCTTTCACGGCGTCCACCATTTGGGCGATGGTGCTCTTGATGCACATTGTCATGGTGCGCTCGAGGAGAAGGTGGATAATCCATGTCATGGCGATGTCGATCATGTTCGTCGCGCCTTGGTATTTCTTGGTGACCTTGTTGCGGTTCTTCTTGATCTGTGGATCAAAACTACCAAAAACGCAACAAATCGACCGAATCGGCTCGAATCTAAAATGGCTAATTTTGGTGGAAATTTTCGAATTTCTCAAAATCAAAGAAAAATTTGGTGGATTTGTGGGGGGAAATAAAGTCAAATCCGTGGCAACCTTTGCTCTGATACCATATGATGCGGGGTAGGTCCCGATCTTCACGGATTTGGGGTGGATTTGGCGAAGAACACGAACAACACGAAGAACAACAAAGGGGAAAAGACACAAGACAAGATAACTAGCAAAGCAACATGGACGAAATCAACCGGTAACCAACTCCCAAGGGTAGCCCCCGATTCTCAATCTCCAAGCAACCTTACTCTTAAGATTGTTTCTCTAATCGATCGGTCAATCTAACCAATCCAATAGAGTCACCCAAGGATGAAAGATTGGCAAGTAGTCACAACTACAAGAAGAGGTCTTGGAATCCATAGAGGGATCTTCTCCACAAGGGGAGGCCTTGATTCATCTCCAAAGAGGCAACACCATCATGGGTGGAAAGGAGCATAGCTCAAATCAAGTATATTCTTAGTCTAACCCTAGATCTGAGGTGGGAGGCACCTATTTATAGTCTAAATACGAAAAGGTAGATGAGTGGTTAGGATTACATGGCTCAAGGGCCATTTCAGCACACAGGTGAAAGGACGTTTCTTTTCCCCTCTATGTTTTGTGTGTTAGATAACAACACCGGTGATATTTTAATATGATGCTAAGTGATTACAGGAAAATCCGGTGTTATGTTAAAAGTTAAGCTGTATCTCTCTATATACAAAAAGAAAGAAATCGTCGGAGATCGGTTTTTAGTGGAGCCCTGAGAAGCCAGCCCCCATGCCGGCCAGGCCGGGCTCAAGGCCGGCTGGCTCGGCTGGGTTGCCAGCGCCCAGGCCGGCTAGGACGGCCCCCAGGCCGGCTCCTCTGGAGCCTCCGCAGCAGCGTGTGAGGCCGGCTCCCAGGCCGGCCTCCCTGTACCCCTTCAACGGCCATGTTTTAGGAAGAGCTATAAATGCTCCTCCACCTACCTTGGGACAGGTAGCTCGCCCAACATTGAAGACCACCATTATTGCAAGCTCAAGTTTCACTAGATCTCTCAATCCCTCCACCCAAACTCGTTGATCTTTGGAGGATTGAAGGAGAAGGCCCAGATCTACATCTTCACCAAGCCGATTTACATTTCCCCCTCATTCACTTGAGGGACCATTTGCTAGGGTTTCCTTTAGGAAAACCTAGCCTCTTTTTGTACTTACTTGTTGTTCTTGTGACAGATTGTAGCCGTTCGGGAGCCCCCAATCCAGTTGTGGGTTGTGCCCCGGATTGTTGTTGTAAAGGCTCCAGACTCCGCCTTGAAGGTTTCCGATAGTTGAAGGTGAACCAAACCTTTGTGGTGCGGTTCATCGGAGAAGAAGGTGAAGCATTTGTGGCTGTTGAGTCATTGTGTTGACTCACACCTCTCCAACGAGACGTACTCCCCTAAAAAGGAGGAACTCGGAAATACATCCGTGTCTCCACGTGCTTTCACTTCGGTTACCTCTATCCTTGTCTACCGTCTTTACCTTGTGTATCTTGTTTAGTTGCTAGCTTGTCATATAGGTAAATTCACCGTAGTTGCATATCTAGAGAATTTACCTTTCATGTCAAGCCTAATTTCAAAAGGACTAAATTTGGAGTAGCACCTATTCACCCCCCCCCTCTAGGTGTCATACGATCCTTTCAATTGATATCAGAACCACGGATCTCTTGTTGGGCTTAACCGCCTAAGAGAAGTATGACTATTGGTGAGGTGCCCTCGGAAGGGAAAAGTACACCGGCATCAATGGCCGATCTCAAAACAATGGAAACATCATTGAGATCGCCCATGGATACCCATTTTAGTGAGATGCGCGACATGTTCGCAAAACTCACTAGTACCAAGCCCCCTTCGGACACTCTCCCATTAATAGAGGACCCTCTTCTTTCCAACACGGGTCATTCTGGGGATGGAACGAAGAAGAGGGAAGGGGTTGAAGAAACCGATACCGAACCTAAGAATTCTCCTCCATCCCTAACCAAGCCGGAAGGTGGGAAGCCCGAGTACCATGAGGTTTCTCCTCTTGGTGTCTACTCTCCCGACCCACCTATCCCTCATCCACGCATAAATACCTTAGGTCCTCCACCTAAGCTTAATGCATTGGCTTTTACTAGTTGGCAACACTCAATGAAATCTCATGTCAACAGTGTCTCTATCGAGCTTTGGAGGATCATTCGAGTGGGATTCAAGGCCGTGGATCCAAACAACTTGACAAGAAGAGAGGTGGTTGATGCTCAACTCAATGGTCTTCATCACATTCAACACGTCACCACCGCCAAAGAAGCTTGGGATTGTCTTGAGGAGGTGTTTCTTGGAAATGAAAGCATGAAGAGGAATAGATTTGATACCTTGAGCAATGATGCCGAAGGTTTCTACATGCTTGATAGTGAAACTCATGAGGAGATGTATGGAAGACTCAAGATTCTTGCCAAAGCCTTTTATAATGTAGGGGCAACCTATGTGGATGATGCTTGGATCAAGAGGAAGTATGTGAATGCTCTCATGCCCTTCGAGCCTATTGAATTGAAGGCTATACAAGGAAGACACAACTATCTTGAGATGTCATCTAATGAAGTTATGCAAGAAGTACAAGCCTCCAAGGTTGCTACCAAGAATGCTCAAGACAATCGGGCTAGGGCCATGAGAATGAAACAAGGCCCATCTCTTGCTTTGAAGGCCAAAGTGGTGTGCCTAGATGATAGTGTGGAAATTGAAGAATGTCCAAGCAACATCATTCCAGATGATCTCCAACAAGCCTAGCATGAGCACTTGGCCTTGCGTCAAGAGCATTTTGGCGTGATCTGGTCAAGGCAAAGGCTCAAGTTGATCTAAAGAACAATCCAAGCGGGAAGAAGGAGTTTGCATCCAAGACAAAGACATGCTTCAATTGTCATGACAAGTATCACTTCATCAAAGATTGCCCTTATGAGAATCGAGAAGAACATGGTGAAGGCTTATACTCAAGGATCAATCAAAGTTGGTTCAAAGGAAGCCAGTTGTCAAGAAGAAGCCATTCTTCAAGAAAGCGCCAAGAATAGTGTTGTTGACTCAAGAAGAATATCCTTCCGATGATTCCGAAGAAGAAGAACCCACACGTGAGCTAGCCGCATTGGCCATTGTCTCAACTCCATCACTTTCTCTCTTTGATTCCCCCAATGAGAACGTCCCCAACATCAACAACGCTCGTTGCCTCATGGCTAAGGTCACCGAGGTATCATCTTCCACCCCTAAGACTATGCATGAATTGGATGATGTCACTAGTCTTGCAATTAAGAAAGAACTTGTTTCTTTCGATACTTTTGTGACTAACTTGCAAGGTGAAGCCAAGAAGCATGTTGAGGCTCTCATGAGTCAACTTGGTAAGGCCGAAGACCTCCTTGAGGACAAATGCCGCATTGAGAGAGAGGACTCTATCACTATAGCATCTTTAAATGCTTCTCTTGTAGAAGAACAAGAATATAGGGGTACTCTTGAGGAGAGACTTGAGTCTCTTGATAGTACTAATGATGAAATAATTGCTAAAATTATTAAGGAAAGAGACCATGCCATTGCCAAGTATAAAGTGAATAAAAAGGAGAAAGTCGAATTTGTGGTTGCTAATGCTAGACTACATGGGGATATTGAGAAGCTTGACAAGGCTCACAAGGCCTTGGAAACGACTCACTCTCTCCTAGTCAAGTCTCATGAGCAACTACAAACTCAACTTTCTAAATCTAACTCACCTAGCACCTCTACTCCCTCTTGTGATCATGCAAATATTATTGAGGAAAATGCTAGGTTGAAGGTTGAGCTTGCCAAGGCCGCTAGTGCCAAGACCTCTATTCCCAAAGGTAAAGAAAAGATCGTTGCTCATGTAGTTGAGCAAAAGCAACGCAAAGGGAAGGAGGGTCTTGGTTATGTAGCCAAGGCAATGAACAAGAAGAGCAACAACAAGGAGAACAAGGCCAAGCCCGCACAAGCCAAGACTTCCATTGCGAGTGGTGATGCCACTAGTGGCAAGACCACTCGTAGTGACTTTGCGGGGCATAATAACCCCAACTACATTATTTATGTTGATTATTATGGGGATGTTTATGCAAAATATGTTGGTCCTTATGATGGTTACATTGATTATTCTATTTGGGTCCCAAAGACCCTTGTTGCTAACAAAAGAGGACCCATTGCGAAATGGGTACCTAAATCCAAGCAATGATTTCTTGTAGGACTATTCTTCCGGTGGGTCTAAATGGGTGGTTGATAGTGGATGCACTAGTCATATTACCGGAAGCAAGGAGCTCGTGACGGAGTTGGGACCAAATATAAATCACTCAACTGTCTCCTATGGTGATAAGTCAAAAGCTGAGGTAAAGAGACTCGGCAAGGTGGTAGTTGCAAGGATATCACCCTTGTAAATGTCATGCTTGTCGAGTCCCTCGGTTACAATCTTATGTCCGTTCGTGCACTTAATAAGATGAAATTTGATGTCCATTTTACTAATGATATGGTGGTACTCTTGAGGAGCAAGACTCTAAAGGTCATGTTCGTTGGGTATGTTGAAAATGAGTTGTTTGTGGTGGATTTTCGGAGTCAACCAACACTCAAGCAATATGCCTATTCGGAAAGGCCGACGTGGGTGGTTGTGGCATCGCCGCTTGTCCCATGTCAATATGAGAACTTTGCAAAGTCTTCACAAGGGTGGCCACATTCTTGGACTAAAAGAGAATGTTTCTTTTTCTAGAGATCGTCTTTATAGGGCTTGTGTTGAAGGAAAGATGCATGATTCTCCCCACTCAAGCAAGACCATCATCTCATCAAAGAGGATATTGGAACTTCTTCATGTTGATCTCTTTGGTGCCGTTCCTCAACCGAGTCTTGGTGGGAAGAAGTATTGTTTGGTGATTGTTGATGACTATTCAAGATTTACTTGGGTTTATTTCTTCAAGTCGAAGGATGTGACTCAACAAGCCGTCATCGACTTCTCCAATGAAGTTCAACGTCAACACAATGTTCCCATATTGGCCATTAGAAGTGACAATGGCTCCGAGTTCAAGAACTACACCCTAAATGAGTTTCTTAGTGAAGAGGGGATTCGTCATCAATATTCCGCTGCTTATACCCCTCAACAAAATGGTGTAGCCGAGAGGAAGAACCGGACTCTTATGGATATGGCAAGGTCCATGTTGGCGGAGTTTAAGTCTCCACTTTTCTTGTGGGCCGAGGCAATCTCCACGGCGTGTCACTCATCAAACCGGTTATTCTTTCGCGTTGGAAGAAAAGAAACTCCATATGAGATGCTTACCGGCAACAGGCCCAATATTTCCTACTACCGAGTCTTTGGTTGTAAGTGTTTCTATAAGATCAAAGGTGTTTGTTTATCTAAATTTGAATCTAAAGCTTTAGAGGGTATTCTTGTTGGTTACGGTGCCGAATCTCACACTTATAGAGTCTACGACAAATCCTTAGGGAGAGTTGTGGAATCTTGTAGTGTGAAGTTCGATGAGAATGACGGCTCCCAAGTGGCGCAATTTCATGTTTGTGATGTAGATAATGAGGAACCTCAAGATGCAATAAGAAGAATGGACGTTGGTTTCTATCGCCCCATTGAGATCCATCATGAGAATTCTCAAGCAAGTCAAGCAAGTCCAAGCTCCACTCAAGTGGAGACACCATCATCACAAGTTGAACCGGCGCCTACCATGGAAGCAAATGATGCACCAACCCAAGAACAAGTTCGAGACCCTTCTCAAGTTGACCAAAGTGCTATGCAAGAACCAAGTACTCCTATTGTTGATGATAGCCAAGGTCAAGACCAAGATCAACCCTCTCCTTCCATTGTTGAAGATGTGCATCAAGATGATCAAGGTCAACATTCTGGTCAAGACGGGGTCTCAAATGATCAAGATGATCAAGTGATACCTCCAAGATCCAATAAAGATATCGAAGCCCGTCGTAAAGCAAGAGTTGCAAGGACCTTGGAAATAAGAAGCCATAAGCTAGAAGAGGTTCTTGGTGATTTGAAGAGCAAGGTGACCACAAGGGGTCAATTGGCAAGATTTAGTGAACATCAAGCACACATCTCCATGGTGGAACCTAAGAAAGTGTTTAAAGCTCTTGAAGATCCGGATTGGTTGGAAGCTATGCATGATGAACTCAATAAATTCAAGCGCAACAAAGTGTGGAATTTAGTTGAGAAGCCAAAAGATTGCCGCAATGTTATAGGCACAAAGTGGATATTCAAGAACAAGCAACTTGAACATGGAATGGTTGTGAGGAACAAGGCAAGATTTGTGGCTCAAGGGTACTCTCAAGTTGAAGGCATAGATTTTGGAGAGACCTTTGCTCCCGTGGCTCGCCTTGAGTCCATCCGTATCCTTCTTGCATATGCTTCACATCATAACTTTAAATTGCAACAAATGGATGTGAAAAGTGCATTTCTTAATGGTCCTTTAAAGGAGTTGGTATATGTTAAGCAACCACCGGGATTCGAGGACCCAAAATTCCCTAACCATGTCTACAAGCTTGATAAGGCGCTCTATGGTCTCAAACAAGCACCTCGTGCTTGGTATGAGCACCTAAGAGAGCTATTGCTAGACCATGGATTTGAAGTGGGGCAAATCGATCCCACCCTTTACCAAGAGGGTTAAAGGGGAGCTTTTTATATGCCAACTTTGTGTGGATAATATTATCTTTGGCTCATCTAACAAAGCTTTTAATGATGAATTTTCAAAGCTTATGACCGATAGGTTTGAGATGTCCATGATGGGAGAGTTGAAGTTCTTCCTTGGTTTTGAGATCAAGCAATTGAGTGGAGGGACTTTCATTTCTCAAGCCAAGTACACCCAAGACATGCTCAAGAGGTTCAAGATGCAAGATGCTAAAGAGAAGAGGTTTCCTATGGACACGAAATGTCATCTTGAACTTAATCCAAAGGGTATTGATGTTGATCAAAAACTTTATCGCTCTATGATTGGTTCGTTGCTTTATCTTTGTGCATCTAGACCCGATATTGTGTTGAGTGTAGGGGTGTGTGCAAGGTATCAAGCGGCTCCTAAAGAAAGCCACTTGCAAGCGGTCAATAGAATCCTTCGATATTTGGTTCATACCCCAAAGTTTGGTTTGTGGTATCCTAAGGGCTCCAACTTCTCTCTTGCCGGTTACACGGACTCGGATTGGGCTAGTTGTAAGGATGATACGAAATCAACTTCGGGGGCATGCCAATTCCTTGGTAGGTCCTTGGTGAGTTGGTATTCTAAGAAGCAAAATTGTATATCTCTCTCCACCACCGAAGCCGAGTATGTGGTAGCCGCTAGTGCTTGCACTCAATTGCTATGGATGAGGTAAACTTTAAAGGAATATGGTGTCCATTGTGACAAAGTGACTCTTTTGTGTGACAATGAAAGTGCTATCAAGATTGGTCACAACCCGGTGCAACACTCAAGAACGAAGCATATTGAGATTCATCATCATTTTATTCGTGATCACATTACCCGTGGTGACATTGAGCTTGGCTATAATCCAACCAAAGACCAACTTGCCGATATGTTCACGAAGCCACTTGATGAAGCAAGATTCACTTATTTGAGGCATGAGCTAAATATCGTGGATTCAAGGAGCGTAGCTTGACTATCTTGCATACACACCTATTTCTTGACTATCTATTTGGTTTAGGTGTAGGCATGGACATAGGGGGAGTGTGGTCCTAATACATTGGACTATCCCTCCCCCCATTATACCGATAGTAAGAACTCATTTTGTCTCTATATTTTCATTTCATGAATTGTGAACTTAAATGATGAGTAGTGGCGGTGAACCCAAGATATAGCTTCGCGGTGTCACACCACATAAACTCATACATGGTGGCCTAGGCCACCTCCCTCTTCCTTTTTAAAGAGTTGGGGCTCATTCGAGTTTTCATTGCATAATTGTTTCTTTTTCCCCGTCTAATCACTTCCAATGTTACTATTTGGGCTTTTGTTTTTATCCATTGGAAGTGTGAAGAATTCATCATGTTTGCATCTCCCCGTGTCACTCAATATTGCTCCATGGTCATTCTTGAAGACGGTTCTTTGCAAAGCAGTCCGGAAGATTTCAGATTTTTGCTTGAGCAAAGGTATTCAAGAAGAAGAGGAAAAGTCCAGTCTGGTCGGCTCCCAGGCCGGCTCCCAAGCCGGCGGCGTCGGCTGGCTGCCCGGCCCAGGCCGGCTGGCTCGGGTGCTTGCCCGGCCTCCAGGCCGGCCTGGCCGGCTCGCAGGCCGGGCTGTCGGGCCACTTGAATCGAGCGAGGAAGGGAACCGTTCCCCACTCCATCTTCCTCCTCCCTCAGCCCGTGCTCCCCCCATGGCCGCCCCTCCTTTGCTCCTCCACCGCCGCCCCCTCCATTAGAGCCGCCCTCACACCCTCTCCTTCCTCGGATCTAAAACACCTCCTCCAGATCTTCCTTCCCATCCACGAGATTCATTCTTTGGTGAAGGTTTGGGGGAGTTCTCTTCCCTTGTTGGTGATTTCTCAAGATTGGATTTTTCTCGGTGAAGCTCGAGCAAGATGGACTCCGATTCAGTTTTTGATGGCCTTGAGGACCATCATGATTCTCCTCTCTCCCGGTACAGGAACAAGGGCAACCTTCGAGCTGCTAATTTCTCCTCCCATGCCAAGAAACTCAAGAAACCCAAGGTAACCGCCCAGAAGCCTCCCCTATCAATCCGGATGAACCGGTTCGTGAGACTTGGATCAAAGTGCCTAGTGATGAGTTTGAGCGTGATTGCTTGGAGTTCAATCCATATGCTTTTAACAAGCGCACTTGCACGAATGATGGCCGTTTCTATTGCAAGATGCATCAACAAGTGTTTGAACAACTAATTAGTCCTATGAAGAACTGTCATGTTCCCACTTACTACTTTAATGTGGATAGTGCAAGGGAATTATGGCCGGAGGTGCTGGAGGTTATGGATTTTCATAGTATTACTCCTCTCATGCCTGTTGATACCTCCTATTCTCCTGAGCTGCTTCGGGAATTCTATGCCACAGTTTATTTCTCCAGGGCAGGAACGAGGACTATGACATGGATGAGTGCCGGTATCAAGTGCGAAGCTTCTCTTGCGGAATGTGGTTCTCTCTTTGGCATTGAGGAGTTACCTCATTGTCCCATGGCTTATGTTCGTATTCACTTGCAAATCCTCATGAAAGCCTCTCCCGGGATCCATCATTGCTATCCCCCCGAGTCGGGCACTGCTGGAAAGATTCCCAAGTGCACTTTTATGACTCCTTTTTGGCAAGCCACTCATTTCATCTTACGGAACACTATCGGTGCCAAGATGGGCGAAAAGGGTGAGGTTCGCAAGTACATGGTCAATCTTCTTAACAACATTGTGAGCACCAAGTGGAGGAACAAGAAAATAGATGTTCTTGATTACATGTGGCAAGAGATGCACTCCGTGGTTCTTGAGAACAAGGTTCCCATCTATGGTCGTTACCTTTAGAAGCTCTTTAACATCAAGTTGCCTCAGGTCTCGCTCAATGCCTATGCCTTAGGGATGACTGCGCCTTCACTTCATCCTTTGCCATCTCGTCCCCCGGGTGCAGTCATTCCTACTCAATAGAAGCGTGCTAGAACAGAAGCTCCTGAAGTTCATGTTGAGGCGTCCAAGAAGAAGCTCGGCATAATGGATGTATTCAAGAAAATGAATTGCTTCTTTGCGGACAAGCAAGCCAAGGACTACAAGGCTTATCACAAGAAAAAGTCTTATAATCGCAATCAAAGAGAGATTATGAAGAAACTTGATTTTCCCTTGCCTTCTCAGCTCGGCCGAGGTCTCGGAGAATACTTACAATTCCAACTACACCTATTGGTTCGGCGATGATGCTTCCTCACTTGCTCCCTTTTGGCCGGGCACCCATAGTGCATCAAGCTCCGGTCAAGCTTTTGGTGGCGCCAATGATCATGTTGTTGATGAAGATGACGAGGAGGAGTATGATGACGAGTGACCTCATGGGCTTTCACGTTACTTTCTCCTTTTTGGTGTCTTGATGCCAAAGGGGGAGAGATATCTGGGGATTTGCATTCATGCATGGTTGCATTTTCGTTTTCACGCATCGCACTTGCTTTAGTTGAACTTTATTTGGTTTATGTTCGTGGAACTTTGCTATCACTATTGTATGAGATGGTTAAATTATTGTATGATACTATGGATTTCGGTATTCGGGTTTATCTATGGTTGAGACTT
Source organism: Poa pratensis (assembly GCA_947311845.1). Classification (NCBI taxonomy): domain Eukaryota; kingdom Viridiplantae; phylum Streptophyta; class Magnoliopsida; order Poales; family Poaceae; genus Poa; species Poa pratensis. The sequence continues at coordinate 21,859,230 of CAMZMU010000086.1, read as the reverse complement.
CATGATATTGTGCATTGATATAATTGTCTACATCTTTTGGCACAAGGTATGATCTTCTCAAAATCTCAACCTAGTTGGATATGTCTCATTTTGTGCGAATATGTTGTTCCTATATCATGTTGTTTATCTTGTTGGTAATGCTTCCCTCCTTATGTGTGTATTTGCTTTCCAAGGCAAACAAACTATATGCACACATGTAGGGGGAGCCATTTCCTTGTTTAAGAATGTGATATAGGGTGGTTTCTTTTGCAAATCCTAGTGTTGTCATCTAACACCAAAAAGGGGGAGATTGAAAGGACATTTATTTTCCCCTCTATGTTTTGGGTGTTAGATAACAACACCGGTGATATTTTAATATGATGCTAAGTGATTACAGGAAAACTCCGGTGTTATGTTAAAAGTTAAACCGTATCTCTCTATATACAAAAAGAAGAAAGAAATCGTCGGAGATCGGTTTTTAGTGGAGCCCTGAGAAGCTAGCCCCAGGCCGGCCAGGCCGGGCTCCAGGCCGGCTGGCTCGGCTAGGTAGCCAGCCGCCAGGCCGGGTTCCCGGCCGGCTGGCTCGGCTGGGTAGCCAGCCCCCAGGCCGGCCCCCAGGCCGGCTCCTCTGGAGCCTCTACAGCAGCGCGTGAGGCCGGCCTCCAGGCCGGCTAGGCCGGCTCCCAGGCCGGCCTCCCTGTACCCCTTCAACGGCCATGTTTTAGGAGGAGCTATAAATGCTCCTCCACCTACCTTGGGACAGGTAGCTCGCCCAACATTGAAGACCACCATTATTGCAAGCTCAAGTTTCACTAGATCTCCCAATACCTCCACCCAAACTCGTTGATCTTTGGAGGATTGAAGGAGAAGGCCCAGATCTACATCTTCACCAAGCCGATTTACATTTCCCCCTCATTCACTTGAGGGACCATTTGCTAGGGTTTCCTTTGGAAAAACCTAGCCTCTTGTTGTACTTACTTGTTGTTCTTGTGACAGATTGTAGCCGTTTGGGAGCCCCCAATCTAGTTGTGGGTTGTGCCCCGGATTGTTGTTGTAAAGGCTCCGGACTCCGCCTTGAAGGTTTCCGATAGTTGAAGGTGAACCAAACCTTTGTGGTGCGGTTCATCGGAGAAGAAGGTGAAGCCTTTGTGGCTGTTGAGTCATTGTGTTGACTCACACCTCTCCAACGAGACATACTCCCCTAAAAAGGAGGAACTCGGAAATACATCCGTGTCTCCGTGTGCTTTCACTTCGGTTACCTCTATCCTTGTCTACCGTCTTTACCTTGTGTATCTTGTTTAGTTGCTAGCTTGTCATATAGGTAAATTCACCGTAGTTGCATATCTAGAGAATTTACCTTTCATGTCAAGCCTAATTTCAAAAAGGACTAAAATTGGAGTAGCACCTATTCACCCCCCTCTAGGTCTCATACGATCCTTTCAACAGGCTTGCGCAGCGCCGGTAGTACCGGTGGATTAACCGGTAGTACCGGCCGACTCCAGGGGATGGACGCGCAGTGCCGGTAGTACCGGTTAGTTAACCGATAGTACCGGCGGACTCCAGGAGCTTCAGGGCTTCGGCGGTAGCTGCTGCGGTGGTGCCGGTTGGAGGGTGCCGGTAGTACCGGCGGTTTGGCGGTAGTACCGGGACTTGGGACTTCTTGCTCTTCATCTTCATCCTCTTAGCTCAACACTTGTCCATCTTCATCACTTGGTGGCGTATCTTCATGAGGCTTGTACCTTAGCACACACAAGATATCCGAATGAAGTAGCAACCCATTCAAAGGAGTGTCGAGATCACACATAGATAGGAGTGAGTTCACATTAGTATGGATGGCTTTGACTCTTGCTCTTGTCATTGGACCGCTTGTTGTAGGAGCCGTAGGTTGGGCTACATCAGATACATCATGGGCCCACTCGGTATGAAGGTATCAATTATCGTCTACACGGACAAGGTATGATGTAAATCATGGGATACCGGAATATAACAATGAGTAAAATGTATCATGCCATTTAAACAAGGATAACAAGATATTGTGATCTAGAGTTGCTTCACGACATATCGGAAATCTCGCCTCGGGTATTGATAAGTATCGTGAAGCAACATGAATTATACATGTGAGGTAACAGGTTCAACTTGAGCGTCGATCGTATAACAAGTAGGAATCATTATGGGCGCCTACGGCACCCCTAATGGTTATTGATCAGAAGGAATTCTAAGTCATGTCTACTAGTTATCGAACATGTAGGGTAACACACTTAGGTCTTCTACAGTCATTAGTGTATATTTGATTTTTCGGAATAATGAGAGAGTGTCACCGAAATTCGACGTGATCGAAACTATTCGGAGAGAAGATCATTTTTTTTGGAGTCCCGAAAGAGTTTCGGAATAGCCGGAGAGGAGCGTTGAATTTCTTGGAATGTCCGTGGGGTACGTGGACTGCAACCATGAGGTTGGACCCACATGGGGTCAGCCGCATGGGCCCATGGGGCCCACCAGGGCTATTTTTTTAAAATAATACATTTTTTACGGAAAATCGACGAATATTACGTGGTCTGAGATTATTTCAAAAATAATACACCCTAATTTGTGGCCACAACGATAGGTACTAATCGTCGGGGGCCAGGACGATTAGTGCCTATCATCGGGGGCCTAGACGATTAGGTCTTGGGTGGGTCAGCCCACGAGAGGCGTATCTATCGTCTGGGGCCACAACGATAGGTCCTAATCGTCCAGGCCCTGGACGACTGGTGCATGCACGCATGCATGCGTTGCTCACGTTAGCAAAGCAAGAGCAGACGATCAGCTCGACGTGTGTGCTCACCGGGCTGCCGTGCATGCTCGTCGTGCGTGGTCGCCGGGCTGCCGTGCGTGCTCGCCGGGCTATCTGTGTGTGGACTCGCTGGCTCGCCGGACTGCCGTGTGTGCGGGCGCTCGCCGACGCGGACAGGCTAGCCGTGCGTGGTCGCCGGGCTGCCGTGCTAGGATGTGTGCACTCGCACACGCACGCATGCATGCACGCACGAGCTGGCTGTGTATTCACTAGCACTCAATGATCGATCGATTGAACTGCTCGAGCTGTCTAGCAACGAAACCACACGCGTCAACGGCGAGCCAGCGAGTGCACACACGGCTAGCCCGGCGACCACGCACGGCGCGCCTGCACGCATGGCAGCCCAGCGACCACGCACGTCGAGCTGATCGTCTGCTCTTGCTTTGCTAACGTGAGCAACGCATGCATGCATTAATCGTCCAGGGCCTGGACGATTAGTACCTATCGTTGTGGCCCCCGACGATTAGTACCTATCGTTGTGGCCCCCGACGATTAGTACTTATCGTGTTGGCCGCCGACGAGCAGGTCCTCCAGCACGTGCAGCCGACGGACGATGACCCAATCGTCCTGGCCCCCGACGATTAGTACCTATCATTGTGGCCGCAAATTAGGGTGTATTATTTTTTAAATAATCTCAGACCGCGTAATATTCGTCGATTTTCCGTAAAAAATGTATTATTTAAAAAAATTAGCCCCACCAGGTGTCCGGCCTCCCTCTGCTTGGCCCCAAGCAGAGGAGGCGGCGCGCATGGGGGTGCAGCCGGCGGAGTAGGTGCGGGCGGCGGCTAGGGTTAGGGTTTCCACCCTTGCCCTAGGCCGGTCAGCCCACCCGGCCCACCAAGGGGGCGGCGGCGTCACATGGGGGGGGGAGCCCCTCCTCCAAGCCTCCCTCCCCATCCCTCCTGTATAAAGGAGAGGAACCCCTCCCTCTCCCTCACACAATTGATCACTGGGGTTTGAGGAGTTCTCTCCCAGATGTTTTTCTCTCTCCCATGTGTTGGGATCTCTACCTCTTGTACACTGGTAGTCTCTAAGTCATGGACTACGAAGTTCTGCCAGACTGGGAGGACGAATGTGTGAGTACTCTCGGAGGGATCATATCTTTGATCCTCACTCGAATGGATCCAGAAGGCTGGGAACAGTGAGTCGGCGACATTCACACCATCAGGCTTGGTCATGAGAATCTTCATCGGGCTTCACCGACATCGTCATCAACATCTAGTTTCGCTTTAGGGTGTTGGTACAACTTCTAGGTCATCTCTCGCTTGTGTCTTTATAGATAGAACCTGGTAATTGCGTTTTAAGGCGAAAATTTTATATTTCTGTATGTAACCCAACAGAAACACCTTGGTAGAGGGAAAAGATGGCTTGATCTTCCGTGGACTATGGACACGTGCCCTCTTCTAGTCAACAATTGTGAAAGTGCACCTGATGCCCTGCTGAGTGAGTTTTGGGTGATAGAAAACAACATGGTTAAGCGACTAACATTTTCATCTTGTGTATATAGGAACACAATCCCATATGATTGTTTGGTTGAACCACAACACCTTTATCCACTTCCTTGAAGAAGAATCAATTCGGATCAAGTGAAGGTTGAAGCACATTAAGCCAAGTATTATAGACGGACAAAACTCAACATAGGCACACAAGCTAGGTTCCTTGAGAAACAAGATGGAATGCCGAACAACATAAGGATCAGAGAGAAGTGTTGAACAAAACAAAGACTTAACACTGCCTCTACAAATAAATGCTTCAACGACAATACCAACACCATTCAAGGAGCAGACACTCAGCTGGGTTGTCAACATTGAAGACAACCCCTCTAGAGACTCAAGAAACAAATGTCAGCTTCTAGAACATCAGGCACATTTGAGAACTACCAATAAATAACGTTGAAGATAACACCACATGAAGATGTCAAGGCACATACATTTTATTGATGAAAAACCCAACTGGCGCCCTTGAGAAATATGTTTGTGCAACAATGAGCAAAAGACCAAAATTATAGTCTATCTATTCATTTCTTGCTTGATCATTGATCTTCAAATTTTCTGTTGTGTTTTTCTAAACCTACACATATATTGCTTGATCTGCCTCAATATGTCAGCTGTGTTCTAATTTTTTTTTATTGACCCATGCAGGATATTCTTCAACCGTTCTGCTTCAGGTAGAAATCATAATCTTGATCAAGTGTCTGGATGCCTTCACTTAGATCTGTATTCTAAACCAAGATATAGGGACTCGCACCAAACATTTTTTTTAAATAGAGCAACACATACTAAGGCATAGCCTAGTCGTGGATAGAGGCTGATGCCTTCCCACCCACCCTCGAGTCCTATTAATCGCAATTTCGGTGACGTGCCACCTGTAGTGTCACATAAATTATACTATTGAAAAATACATGGCAAATTCAATATGTAGGCTATCTTCTTGATTAATAATCCCAGATTTTTAAGAAAAAATAATTATAAAGTATTTACACTTTGTTTAACTAAATGAAGGTCTGTATTAATTTAAGGTGTACATATAAATACATTTTATTTTTGTAAAACTACTGAGAATTTTTATATAGTAGTAGTATAGTAATAGTTGAAATCTAAACAAAGTGTCTCATATTTATTGGATAAGTGAAACATCTACTCATAGTTCAGATATACTTAATATGTCAATGTTTGTATTAATTTCATGCGTATTTATATTACATTTGTAATTATTAATAAAAACATTAAGAAATTATATATATTCTTATCATAATATTTTAAGGGCGAACATATTTTCTTCTGTTTATTTGATGAGTAAAACACCAACTCATTGTTCAGGCATATAAATTTAAGACTGTAATACCCTAGGTTATAGACTACATATTTTTCACATATGTGACATAAGAAAGAAACTATAAATTCTAAAAATCATGTTCAAAAAAATGCTTTACATACATAAACACAAATATTCTAAACCTTAAACTCTAAACGAAATCCAACTTCAAGACAAAATAAAAAAAACTAGGAGATCTCAGTACTGATAGGTTCTCACCAACGCACGTCAATCATTTTGTCATTCCTAACGGGCCCTTGTAAGTGGTAAACAGTAATACATACCTTTTGCTCATACAAAGACCTACACATGAGTTGGTAAATTTCACCCGAAACCCGTGTGCCACCACGATCTTCCCTAAAACCTAAGCCGCTCAAGTGATGATTTGTCGCGCTCCTACCCCACTTAGACAACGTGGATCTACGACACCCCAAGTTCCTGTCGAGCCACGATGTCACATCGAATCGTGTGTACCGAGGGCCGTAGAGGAGATGCATCTTGCTCTCGCGCCGCTAGTTTGTGGCACCTCCTACCCCAGTCGGAACGACACGAAAATGTTTGTGAGGATTATTGGATGTATTGCATTAAGAGATAGACTATCATCAATAAAAATTTGTGAGAAGACAATTGAATGAGTGAATGAATGGATGATGTGAACAGGTTGCATATAGTGATAAGCTATCATTAATGAATATCAGTGGGGATTTGCTTTAGATGAGATATAGATAATCTTTATGATCTTTTTGACTTGTAGGATTTTCAATGTATATGCCATTGCAATCCTACATTTTTTTTATTTCTACCTTTTTAGAATCATGTAATTCAAATAGATCTAGCCGATTTGATTTGCGGAGAACACACAGGGAATCACCTCAAAACGCTCGAGACACCATACATATGTCCAATGATCACGGATCACCACGATATATATCGACCCCACCACACAATTCCCCCTAGCTAGCATTAGCAAATAGCTCTATAATCCCTTCTACACGCAGGTGTCCATTCACGCCGATCTTTAAATCGATATACTTTGTGTGCAGCAACTAGCTATACTCTAGTCGTAGATGCCAAGCTGTGGCGTAAAGAACCTCGTTTATGAGCCCACCAATCCTTGGAATGTTTCAGATTCGATCCCCTCTCGCAGTTACATTTAGCCCACCAAATCGCCCCCGCCACAGTCCACGCGATAAAAGACAACGCCACCCTCGCCACCACCTTTCCCCTTCTACATATTTAGAGAGAGAGAGAGAGGAATTGCGAGGAGAGAGAAAAGCAAAATACCTAATCCCTCTCTCATCTGTGAGTTTGCACAGTGTAGCTGGTTGCTGGCGATGGTGCTGCTGGGTTCTCGTCTCTCACTCACTCACACAAGCTAGCTAGCAGCAGCGGGCATACTTGTGTATTTTTGGCAGATGATGTCCTGTCAAGGAAGCTGCGAGCCCAGATGCTGCTGCTGCTGCTGCTGCTCGACGTGCGCCTTCATCATCCCTATTAAACCCGCCCAGCGATGCGCGCCCTCATGCCGCTCCGTCTTCTCCAACACCTCCGGCCGCTCCTAGTGCGCGGCGAGCGACGTCGAAGAAGAAGAAGACATGATCGGCTCACTCCACTCCTCCTCCTCCTCCTCCGACACGGACAACAGGAACAACAGCGGCGGCGAGGTGGACGCAGCAGTCTTGCATGGTGGCGTCCTCGCTGCGGCGGCGCCTTCCACGCGGGACCTCGTACTGGCCTGCGCCGACCTGCTGCAGCGCGGGGACCTCGCTGCCGCGCGCCGGGCCGCCGAGATCCTCCTCTCCGCGGCATCCCCACGCGGGGACGCCACCGACCGCCTCGCCCACCACTTTGCGCGCGCGCTCGTTCTCCGCGTGGACGCCAAGGCCGGGCTGCCCTTCTCCCCGCGGTCGCCAGTCGGGGCGGCGCCGGTGCCGTCCGGGGCCTACCTGGCGTTCAACCAGATCGCGCCGTTCCTGCGGTTCGCGCACCTGACGGCCAACCAGGCCATTCTCGAGGCCGTCGAGGCGCGCGCCGCATCCACATCCTCGACCTCGACGCCGCGCACGGCGTGCAGTGGCCCCCGCTTCTACAGGCGATCGCCGAGAACGCCGACACGGAGCTGGGCCCGCCCGAGGTCCGCATCACAGGTGCCGGCGCCGACCACGACACCCTCCTCCGCACCGGCAACCGCCTCCGTGCCTTCGCTCGCTCCATCCACCTCCCCTTCCATTTCACTCCGCTGCTCCTCTCCTGCGCCAGCAGCACGCACCACGTCACCGGAACCAGCACCACCCCGAGCACCGCCGTCAATAGCCTGGAGCTGCACCCCGACGAGACCCTGGCCGTGAACTGTGTGCTGTTCCTGCACAAGCTCGGCGGGCAGGACGAGCTGGCGGCTTTCATGAAGTGGGTGAAGGCCATGGCCCCCGCCGTGGTGACTGTTGCCGAGAGGGAGGCAAGCGGCGGAGGGATCTACCCCATCGACGAGCTCCCGCGTCGAGTCGGGTTGGCCATGGATCACTACTCGGCGGTGTTCGAGGCGCTAGAGGCGACGGTGCCACCCGGAAGCCGGGAGAGGTTGGCGGTGGAGCAGGAGGTACTAGGCAGGGAAATCGAGGCCGCCGTTGGGACCACCGGTGGGAGGTGGTGGCGCGGGCTCGAGAGGTGGACAACCGCCGCGCGCGGCGCCGGGTTCGCTGCGCGTCCGCTCAGCGCGTACGCCGCGTCGCAGGCACGGCTATTGCTGCGGTTGCACTACCCGTCGGAGGGCTACCTCGTGCAGGAGGCGCGCGGTGCGTGCTTCCTCGGGTGGCAGACGCGGCCGCTAATGTCCGTGTCGTCATGGCACTAGGCAATTGACCTTCTACTTCTACACGATGCATGCATGCCGGCGACGGCAACAACGACGGTTCTCCCGGTGGCCTAGGGTTTGCTTGCTCACCGCCTTATATATAGAGAGCTTATATATGAACATGATCTGCATTGGTGCAATAATATTGTCTGCTTAATTAGTAAGTATAAGATTTCGTGGTGATTTTGGAGAGGATCAATTAGTTTGGTGTGCAAGGAGGAAGAAACCCTAACCCTAGCTATCACCATGATGTTAATCTTTCGTTGGCTGCCGGGTTGGTTGGTTAATTACTGTTGCTTGAAGAGGTGAGCCTAGCTGAGCGACGCATGGGGATCACATTGGAGGAAGTGAAGAGCTTAGGTGTTAAACTTGGCGAGAGGCTGCTGCTGCTACTACGTAATAGAACCAATTCCATCTATTATCCTCTATTTTCCCGCTTGTTAGCTTGTGAATTTCTCTCTCACCAGTTCTTGTTCGCTTACATATATTCTTAGGGGATTTTGTCTATATGATTGTTGGACCTAATGCACTAGTATTTCTTAATTTCTGTTATGAGGATTTGTTGCTATTGCTTCTGTTCTCAACATATTGTGTTATTTAGGTGAGATGTGTGATCTTGTAAAATAGATCCGCCATGTACTTTTTTTGCGAACATCATTTCTTTTATTCTATCTACAAGCAATCTTTTATGCATTTGTATAGTTAATTTCTCGGAAGGAGGTCAGGAGGATCTTCTAGCTCTATAGCTCACTTGCACGGCCTCATTCTATAATCCTACATTTGACTTGAATGTTGGTGCTTGATGCCGTCGTTTGTATTTATAACTAATCATGCGTGCTTTGGCCCGCACTAACTATAAACTAGTGTCCATTAGTTTTGGTAGGATGTTTATGTGGGAGTAATGATCACTCATGCGGTGTGTGCTACAACTTGCAACGGCTAACAAGTTATATTGGCAGTTTTTTAAGATGCTAACCAACCTAGTGTTTTTTTCTAACATGCCTTGGCAAAAATAAGAATTTGTGTCTCCTCTCCTGCCCAAGGAGAAGGGGATTTGTGTTCTTGTTTTCTGTGTCTCATGCTCCTTATATGCTGGTAAGCTGTCTTTGGGAAGGCATGGCATGATCCCATGCACAATGCCACCCTAATCCCTGCCCCCTGTCCCCTCAAACAAAATCATGGGATTTCTCAAAACCAGGCCACCACTTTTGGTGGCCAACTTGCTCCCTTAATCTCTCTCTTTCTCTCTCCTTGCCCTCTCCATCTCTCTACTTTCTGTGTTGGCTGCTTCTCTCTCTAAGAAAAGATCATTCCCTTTTGGAAGGACCCATGTTCCTCTCTCCATTGTCTTGGGATCTTTGCATGCATGCCTTCTTAGTTGGTTCCTCAAAGAGAGCATGACATGCCGATGCCTACATGATTCCTTGGTTAGCTACTTGTCTCTCGTGTTTAAATAAGTAGATTTATCTAAGAGACTTGTGGACCGACTAATAATAATGGCATTGCTATTTTATGGTTATTTGTACTATTAACTGATTACTTTTATATTACGTCCTTCTTTCCTCTTTCGGGTGACTTTTTCAAGAACGGGTTACCAGCTTTTTGTAGATCCTATGTTTATAATACCAAATCTCTTTCAGCATGCCTTTTGCTAGAACACAATCTAGTTCGTGCTCACAAAATATCCGAATTCTGATTGCATGTGTGCCCATCACATTCTTTTCGATATCATTCTAAGCATTATCTTTGGGAAGCATCGTACTTCAGTGCTTCTACTATTTTAAGATTTACAACCGGTTCATTGTACAACGTACAAATAAAATGAAAACTGCTGGATAGCTAATGATTTGTCTACCCATGCATCAGTTACAATGGATGTCCCATTGGGCCGTACATAAACTCTAGTGAGACATTTGCATTGATACATTCTCTCATCACATTATCACTTTTTCAATATTCTGCATCATCCTAATTGGATAGTTCTAAATGAAATAGACTAACCAGTTAGTAGATTGTTAGCAGGAGTGTCATTTTTCTTTCTGCTTGTCTGCACCTTCATAATTTTCTGATCATTAATTCACATATATATTTCTATGTAGACGTGCTATTTCCCAGAAATCTAATTTCGCATATAAACTATATGGAGCGCTATATTTCCCAGTCATATGATTCTTCCTTCTTAAACAGTCTATCGTCGGTTTCACACATTTGTACTAAATTGCATATTTTGTAAATGATCTGAGGGTACATGTGCTGTAGTCCGGTAGGTTCTTCTTTTGTTTTACATTTTTGTGTGGTGTTATTGAAAACAAAAATTTATATATGGCTAAAATGTAGCCGTTCGGCATGGCTCAAACACATTCCTGACCTTAAAGAAAAAAAAGGACAAACTACTGTTGACTAAGTGACCCATACTACACTTAATTGTAGTTTTTCTATACATTGCTAAGCAACTCCCCAGCCATGCATCGTTCCCTCACAAATAGCGTGACGAGGACGGATGCCAAAAGTTAAGCTATCTTTAATGATTTCCAAACCAATGTGCATGCATGTGATTTATTTTTGTTTTCCTGAAGATAATATTGGTAGATAATTATCGACCTACCATTCTAATGATCACACATATATGTGCACCATGCATTTGGCTGGCATTGCCATATGGCATCTCCATCTCTGATTCCTACAGTATTGAGCTGTCAAAGCTATGAGCAATAGGGATATCATAGTTAGCCACTTAGCGTCTTCGCCTAAGGGTTAGGAACCATGTAAGATCACATCGATCCCAAAGTCAAAACTAGCTCAGTAGCTCTATGCATGCACGAGTAGCTTGCTTTTAATGTGAGCGAGAAAATACAGTGGTCGAAACAAACCCAATGTATTTGCCCATGTTGAAAAGCTTGTTTCGAACGTGCTCTTATAGAAACTCAGCAAGCTAGCTAGGTCATCTAGTGCCGCGTTGAACTAAAGTTTGTTAGAAACCGTCGGTCACGATTACTCTTTTTTTTACGGTAACTTCGGCGGGCAGCAGCCAGCCTGAACTATATATTTCCTTTTAAATCACAGGGTTTTGCGTACAGTAGAAAGGAGGTTACAGGGTAGCTAGCTCATGGCGGTTCAAAGGAGATACACCAGGCTTTGAGGAGCTGGACTACAGGGGCAGAATTACAGCGGTAAGTCAAGAGACGCACATCTTCAATGCATCGAGCACGGACAATAGCAAGCGGTTCGTCGATCCCTTGGAACACCTTGGCGTTGCGTCGCTTCCAGATGTTCCATGCAATGGCGGTGCAAACAGTGGCTTCGGCGTAGCTGCCACTTCGACGGCTCCACAGCTCATGAACGGAAGCAATCTGGTGCGGGCAATGTGGGTAGAAGGCATTCCACACTTCTTGGGCTTTGTGGCATCCGACAAGGAGATGGTCCACATCTTCAACTCTAGAACCGCAGGGGCAGTCCGGTGATGTGCCAAGGTTATGGCGGAACCTTCGATCGTTCGTGGGTAGACGGCGGCGTCGAACAAGCCAGTTGAAGATTCAGCGTTTCTCCAAACCTTCATGCGCGGCCTGGTCATCAGTCGGAACACGCCTAAAGAAATTAGCATAAAAATCTTTGTTTGTAAAAGGTTTTTGGGAGAAACGGCACACGCGTGTATCAGCTTCCGAACGGACGAGAGTGACTGATTGGAGGTCAGTCAGCAGCAAGGCAAGGTCCGTACTGGCCCTAGAGGAAAGGCGGGGAACCAGGGAGAGGGAGACCCCGGCGTGAAGGACATCAGCGACCTGGGCATTTGGTTTATTTTTTATTTTTTTTAGAAACAAGGCAAAAGATTTGCCTTTTATATTGATATAGTAGGAGCAAATACAAGGAAAGGGCCGAAGCCCCGGAAAAAAGAACCCCACCCTGGCCACAACGAAGGCCGGCAAAACACAAACGAACTACTCGCACATCTCGGCCAAGCTCTTGGCCCCAGCCAGGATCCAGTTTCTACTCTCGTCTTTGATGCGCTGAAAAAGAATGGATGGCATTGTGAAGGTATTGTTGAAGACCCTCGCATTCCGCTCCTTCCAAATTTCCCAAGTAATTAGGATGATGGCTGACTTGAGTCCCTTGCGGGAAGGGGATGGCGTGGAAGCCAGGTCTTTCCAATAGTCAAAAACAGTAGGTTTAGCAATGCCAAGGCCCTACATGAGCGTAGGGCATTTTAGCCAGCAGGACGCGTCAGCCCAGACCCTCTTGGAGTATCGGCACTCAAACAACAAGTGTCTCACAGTCTCCGGATGGTTCTTGCACAGCTGACAGATCGGGTGATGAGGCCACCCTCTGATGGTGAGACGGTCAGAGGTCCAAAGCCGGTTTTGCACGGCTAACCAGGCGAAGAAGGTGCACTTCGGAGGGGCCCAGGTGTTCCAGACGACGGCCATGAAAGGGCAAGCAGATGCACCGAAGAACTGAGCCTTGTAAGCGGATTTCGCGGTGTAGACTCCAGAAGTGGAGAGGGTCCAGATGATGGTGTCCTCGACACCAGGGGAGAGCGGTGTTTCCTGGATGAGCTCCCATAGCTGCACGAATTTGGTTTGGTAGTGTGCGAAAAGAGTGCAGGGTAGCGCTCACTAAGCGGAGATCCACCGATCCAACAATCAGCCCAAAAAGCAGTACGAGCATCTGGTCGGCTTGTCGTCAACGTCCAATGAATCTGTTTGCACATACGATCTGGAAATTTTTGTACGATGTAGCTTTGTGAGCTTCCTAAATGATGATGGCTTTTCTACTAACCAGGTAGGTTTGCTAGCATGACCAAGATAGCCCACCAGCTTTTGTCATATGTCTTTTCCATTCTGATGTTGTGAGGGTGTCACACTGTCCGTTACATCACGAGCATGCAGAGTCTCAAATAATAGGTTTGCATATAACAGATTTGATTTATTCTAAAACATGGTCAATTTGTGTGAGCATTCATATCTAATCCAATGGCTTATGTTCTTCATCTTCCTTCCTACTTCTTCTTCCTCGAGCCACTGGTCTTGCCTCCGTTCATCGTTGTTGCATTCACATCGTCAACACATTCAACTCTTCATGTCTGCAGACTGCCACCGCCGCTCCATCAACCCTCCAGTCTAAGCCCACTGGGCCCACCCGAGTCCTTAACTCTAGCATGTCTCCTTCTCCAACTCTTATCATTGTCATCGGCTGCACCATCTTGCGACCCCTACGGCCCTACCAATATTACCCGATCCCCTCTATCGGTCACCCATGTGTCACAACTGCATACCATCTGCGGCTCTTCCTTAGGGCATCTCCAGCCGTTCGCCCCCCCCCCCCCCCCCCAGGTTTTGGAGCGGCGCTTTTTAGGGTTAGCGCCGCCCCGCACCAAAACCTGGGGGGGGGGGGGGCGATTTCACCAGCCGTTCGGCGGCCCAGGAAAAACACATAGCCCAGAAATTCAAAAGTTCTTCTTCCCGCCCCCAAAAATAGCCCGAGTTCGGCGATCACAGCAGCCATAGTTGGGCAATCATTACAAAAACGCCACCGTTGGGCGATCAAATAGTCTCGATCAAGCCACAGTCGGGCGATCACGGCCACATTCGGCGTTCTGCTGATGCACAGATCAGATAGAGGCCGGCGACGCCGCGGCGTCAGAGTCGGCGTCGACGATGGGCGTGGTGGTCGGAGCTGGCACCGAGCTCGGAGTGGCCTCGAGGTCGACGACGGGCGTGGCAGCCTCCAGGTCGATCGGCGCGGTCGGCGCAGGCTGGGCGGGCGGCGTCTTGGCTGGACTGGCCGAGCTCGTCTGACTGTCGCAGGCCGTGTCCGCCGGGGTGGCGTAGCTCGTGTCCGTCGGGGTCGGGGCCAGAGCCGGGACGATGTCGCTGAGGATCAGAGAGCGCTGCGCCATTAACCATGTCCTCACCTCGGGGTCCATCGCGGCCGGATCGCCCGCCGTGAGGAATGCGAGGTCGTGGTTCCTCTTCTTCGCCACGGTGCCGGTCCTGAGGAGGTCGATCTTGACCTGGGAGTTAGCCATGAGCGCCGCCCACCTCTTGTTGGCGGTGTCCTCCCTCTTGGCGGCATGGGCCTGGGCGTCGGCGATGCAGGTCTGGAGGGACGCCTCGAGCTTTGCCGTTGCCGGCGCGGCGTCCCTCGCCGCCTTGGCTTTCTTGTGGCCCATCGGTGGACGGCCATCAGACGCACCAGCAGCCGCCGCGTCCGGGACGTACTCCTTGCCCTTGCCGATCCCACGGCGTGTTTCCGCCCACTTCTCGCACCCCTCGATGACGACGAAGACGTGGAGAAACTTGAAGTCGGCCTTCTCGTCCTCCTTGAACGCCTCGAGCATCCGGACGAGCTACATGGCGACGAGACCGACGGCAATGAGCTACATGGCGAAGCAAAGAAAGCAATCACGGCGGAATTCTCACCTCAATCTCGCGGTTCGCGCCGCTCTGCGGCCTGTGCGTGACCTCCTGCTGTATGCCGTGCCACTTGTTGCATTGGGCCTGGATGTTCGCCCAATGGTTGGCCATGGCCTTCTGGCCGCGCTCTGTGACACACGACGCGAAGTCGGGGTCGATCATCCGGCGCTCGTCGTACGCCGTCTTCACCAGCTTCCAGTAGTTGTCCAGGGCCTGGTTGGCGCCGATGATCGGGTCGAGGCTGACCGTCTTCCATGCCTCGGCGAGGAGGACATCCTCCCTGCTCGTCCATTTGATGCGAGGCTCGACGGGCGGCTTCGGCGCCACCTTGGACCCCTTCCTGGGACGGCGGCCGCCCGTGTCGCCATCCTCACCTCGGGCTCCCTCCGCACCTGCAGGCGCCGTCTCGTCTCCTTCTTCCGCATCCGCATCCGCCTCCTCCGTGCCGACACCGGCGCCAGACGCGCCTTGGTCGTAATCCCCGCCGCCCCGGGAGAAAAACTCCCCGCCTTGTGAGAGGAAGCCCGGGCACGCCGCTGTCGCCATCGAGCCGGTGGCGATGATGTCCTCCATGAGGTCTTGGGGCATCCCGCCGGGCATCCCGCCCAACAAGGACTGGGCGGCGAAGGGGAGGGCACGGCGGAGCGACGGCGAGGATGCGTAGCCCGGTGAGCCGACGTACATCATCGGCGGATGGTGGGGGAAGGTGAGGTTGGGGTTGAAACCACCATGGGGGTCGGAGTCGGCGTACCCAGGGGAGTACTGCGGGGACGCGTTCCAGCGCGGCGACGGCGATGGCGAGCCGACTGCGGTTTGGCTCCATCCGGCGAACGGAGACAAGCCGCCCCTCCGCTTGACCGGCGGCGCCGCAGACGCAGCCGGAGTTGGCGGCTCATCGAGCTCCTCTTCTTCTTCCTCGCCGACGGCCTGGGCCTCGGCCTCGGCCTCCGCCTCCGCCAGGTGCGCGGCCAGCTTCCTCTCCCACTGCGCCTTCTCCCTCGTCCGTCGCTGGAGGTTGTCCTTCTCCAGGCGCGCTTTCTCGGCGACCCAGTTGGCGTTGCTCATGCCCGGCGGCTTCTCCTTTGGCGCTCTCGGCTTCCGCGCCTTCTTGCCGATCATGGAGGTGGCGGAGAGCGCGGGACGGCGACAGCGCGGGGTCCTGTGAATCGGGCGGGAGCCATGGCGGCCAGATGTGGGGGAAATGGCGGGAACGGGGTGGGGTGAGGGGTATATGTGGGGAAGAAATGGAGGGAAAGATCCAAATTATGGAGGGAAGAGGGCAAATTATGGAGGGAAATCGCCGTCTCTCACCGACAAGGCTGGCCCGCGGACTCCTTTTGCCCCCCCAAGCGGAACCCAGCGCGCTGGGTTTGGGCTGGGTTCGCCGGCGCGAAACGGCGCTTAAAACGGCGGGAACTGGCGCTAAATCGACTTCTGGGGGGCGACTGGTGGATTTTTTGCCGCCGCGGCGCTAAAAAGGCCTCCTGGGGGGGCGGCTGGAGATGCCCTTACTATCCATATCTTATCTAGAGACGACTAAAGTTGAATTTTTTTTTTCCAGTAAAAAGCAGGTAACCACGTTCTAGCAAACGTGTCACAAAATTTCATGGACTCTCTTTATCGAGAGAATGAGTTTCCGTACGGGTGTGTCAGGGGAAAGTATCTACATTTTGTATAAATGTGTATTACGACATTTAGGCACATGTGCACTCACCCCATCATTACATGCACCCGCACATCATCTACTGAAATTGAATTTCCAGGGCCTGAAGATCCAAACAAGGCCACATGTATAGCAATTTTTCTAGAGAAAAGGCACAAGGCCGTTCCTTTCCATTTGAAAAAGCAATGATGTGTGCTACAAGAATTCATAATTGGAGGATCTCCAACTTTTACAACAAAGGAGTAACAAAAATCACCAGAACAAAACCTTCGGTCGGCACAAAAGAAAGACAAATGTCAAGATCAAAATCGACATTTTTCATTTTAGAGCCATTATTTTGTGGATTTCCTGTAATCCAAAATACAATGTATTATTCAGCCGAACTTTGCAAATATTTTGTTTTTCCGAGACATGTACTCATCCAGATGATTGCGTGCAGCCGATGGAGCTTGAGATGTCGGAGGCCCACAGGCAGCGCTAGGCCCACTGAGTCTGGATCCCAAGGACAGGCAGGAAGAGATACCCACGCAAGGAGGAGGCCCACGCCATGCCATGCAGCATCGATCCCATCTCTTAGCTAGGCAGGCAGGTCATCTATCCCCTTGCACTACCATATGTGTTCGACCATGTGCCTTTGCATCATTCCTCTCACAAAAGATGTACACGGTCACTCATAGCTCCCGTGAAGCTATGTAAGTAGCCACTACGTACCATGGGAGGCCAGGAGCCAGCTATGGCGTCTCTCCTGCATGTCATGGATACAAGATCATCGAATACTTCGTCAATGGTCATGCATGCACTATGCCGATCTGCGTGTGTGATCAGCATAGATCTAGCATAGCTAGGCCGCCATGCTTTCTGTCATATGGGCCGATATTTACTACTCACTCTGTTTCTAAATATAAAATGTTTTAGCTATTTTAAATGTGGTTTAGATAAGATCATAATGGATGAACAAGCACATTACAACGTGTTTAGATATATGTGAATCTGGAAATGGCTAAGACATCTTATTTAGAAGAGGGTATTACATAAATAAGCAAGAGTTCTGAGTTGGACTGTTAGAGCATCCGATTGCTCCAACTTATTACAGCTTGCAAGCATGGTGTGCATCGTTCTTGTTTGCCCATGCATGTCTATTGTAATTATATATGCTCGTGATGTGAAAAGGTGTGTGCACGCGTGTCGTAGCTAGAAGGAGAGATATGTCCGTGCGATAAATTTCTTGGTCACGAGCTATAGTTTTAGAGAGACCGAGTGAAAAGATACGGCTTTACAAAAACGGCAAGGAAAAAAGGATACGCATGCATGCGGACAGTGCGAACTTGCGCGCATCAATCGTACACAGTGGCGGATCTAGAAATTTTTCATTGGGTATGCCTCACCGAAAAAATATTGACCATTTCGATAAATTTTATTTAACATTTCAATTAATAATTATGAATTTGCATTGTAATATGGTATAAAAATAAAACATAATATGTAAATGAATGATTAAACATGAAAATCGCATGAATTAGGCCTTTTTCTGACTACATGGGAGCAGCCTGTTTTGAGCTGAGCAGTTTTGCAATGATCGATCAAGCCATCCCCACCCACCCCCCCCCCCCCCCCCCCCCCCCTATCAACAATAGTACATGGTTGCATGGCTTGGCAGCGTATGGTAGGGCATACCCCGTGGCTCGGCCACTGATCGTACACATGAAAGCTCGATCGCTTCGCTCCTGAGGTGCGGCACTGGCAAAAACACTACCACCCCACCTCTACCAGAGGAAACCGAGGGGTAAACCCCGCTCGGCGAAAGGCGGTGCCGTGCTCTTGAGCCGACAAGAAGAAGTCTACACTTATGCAGGTAGTGAATATTGCAATTGAAGATCTGAGTATATATGTGGGAAATTGCTAGGAGTAGAGTACATCATACGGTGGATCATGGAGAGGAGTAGACTGTTAGTTCTTGTGGCTCTTTGGCGTGTGTCGTACAGATCTCTCTGTAAATTTTTTGGTTGACTCTTAATCGAATGACATGCAATTATTGGTTGCATGTTCTTGAAAAAAGACGGAAAACATTTTGAGATGTCATGGTCCAAGGTTCTTATACACGAGGCTTATGCATATTCACCATCGAATGGTGTGGGACACGTCACATACGGTTCGGTTTGGCATTGTCAAGTATAGAAAAAAAATAAAGGTAGTGGTCAAAAGGATGCGACGACACATTGTTGTGGAGTTTTTTTTTTTGGAGCTACTTCAGTATCAGAACCGAGCTTCAGGCTCCGTTTTTTAATATAAGATGTTTTAGGTGTACACATGTTGTCTATATGCACACTAAAATGAGTGAACATGCACACAAAAATGTGACTACATACATTTTTGTGTATGTGCATGTGGATAAAAGGTAAAACATCTTATATTAAAAAACAGAGGGAGTATTTGTTTGACCTTTGTCGGTCATACTTAGCAATGGCGGTGTTTTGACATCGTTACTTTGTTGGAGCATTGCATGGAATTTTCTCATTTCTGTATTGTGGGTGAACATTCATGATTTAGTCTTTTGGTTCGATTTTGCAACGGTGACACGTACGTGTGTGTCGTTAAGTTCTGAAGTTGTTGATTTTGGTGAATCTTCTCTCGGCCCATGATGTCAACGTAGTGGTAGTGTGGTACATGCCTTAGATTTCGCTTTTTTGTTTGTTCTTTTGATTTTGGTGAATCTTCTCTCGGCCCATGATGTCAACGTAGTGGTAGTGTGGTACATGCCTTAGATTTCGCTTTTTGTTTGTTCTTTTGCCTTTAATAATTTATTTGTGTGCATTCTTGATGTCTCAAATGAATTGCTGTCGATTATTATAAAAGAGGACGGGTGTACTTGATATTAATATATTATCTTTTTTATTTCAAAAAATATATGAGAGAGGGAGTACACAAAAAAGCGCGTAGCATATTCTTGCAACACGCACGTCTATCCAGGAACCGGCATCATTAACCAGGTAGCTAGCCGAAGAGGAGGCCGCGGGAAGCAGTCGCGTCGGCGTTTGTGGCTGCCGTCCGCCACATCGCCGGCGATTCGCTGAACACCAACGGCGTCTCGTTCAGATCGATGGCGTCGGGGGGGAAGCCGCGACTGCTGCGTCTGGTAGCCGGAGGTGTCGTCGAAGAAGCCCGAGGCAGACGGCGACCTGCAAAAGACGTCGGCGCCCCCCGGGCTTGAGCTGCTTTGGCTCATGGCGATCAACATCTCGGCGGTCTCAACAGCCGCCTTGTCCTTCGCCTTCAGTCGCCTCATCTGCCGAAGGTGGGAGGCGGCAGAGCGCAGGTCGGCCTGGCTCAGCGGCACCTTTTTAAGCGGCACCGAATACTCCTGCGGCTCCCGCTTCATCGGCTTCTTCTTCGGCTGCGACGACGCCGGCGGCTTGCGACCCCCCTTGGGTTTCGCGAGGCCGACGGCCTTTGGCGGCATGGTGGCGGAAGGCGAGGAGCTCGCGGCGGCGGCGCAAGGGTTTTGGAAATGGAGGGAAGATTGAGAATTTTGACGCCGGGGGCGTCAATGTAGACGAAGGGGAATTTGGGCGCGCCGCGCTGTCTCTATGACGGACGGGCCTCCCCTGTCAGACGCATGTCCGCCCCATGTCCGGCACCCCCGAGAGGGCCCCCAAATTTGGAGGCCTCTTCGAGGGTGCCGGACATGTTTTTGCTCGGAGCGACTCTTTGGGGTGCCGCTGGTGTCGTTTTTGGCCGTCCGGACCCCCAATAGGCCTTTGGGGATCATTTGAAGACCCCGGTGGAGATGCTCTTAGGTTGGGCTAGCTCACGTACGATCTAACCATGAGGCCTCCCTGGCTCACTGATGAGGTCTGCCTGATCTCCCACTGCAGGCCTTGAGAGTACGCATACATGCCCCTGACATGATCGATGCATGGTCAGGCGCGGCCGACGTGCGTGCTCCAGATGGACGGGATGCATGAGACGAGATACCACCTTCTCTACATGCGCACGCCAACGCCGGCCGCGCGCAACCAATAATTGGGAGAGAATCAATGCGTGATCGGTGATCCGCGTGCGTGCACCTCTGTCCGTCGAAACACGAGCGAGAGCGGCGGCGTGGTATCTTCTGTCTAAATGACTCTTTGCCAAATTGTCATTCACTAATGACTTCTAGATTTGACTCCTCCCCAAAAACGCCACACTAAAAGGTGTTCTCAAAATACGGCATTCATTTTTCCTTATGTGAAACTGCGAGATGGAAAAACGGCCAAAGCATTTGATATGGAACCGAGGAGGGGCTCCCTGTGAATCTAAAAAAAAATCACTCATTTAATATGTCATTTTTTGCAACCTCAAAGCCTCTGAGATTTCTCAATCAATCTCAGACAAAAACGACATATCAAATACTCCGTATCTTATTTCAAATGACTTCACCGTTTCTACATTTCGTAGCCTCAGATAAGCCCACGCGAATAGCGGAGATTGTCAGTTCGTCCAAGTCTGTACTGTTTTATGGGAGGGGCCAAATCCGTATGAAAGTTTTCTAAGGAGTCATTAGTAGCTGACATTTAGAACAAAAGATACGGTGGTGTCACCTGGCCTGCTCAGACCAACGTATGTACGTAAGACGGAACAGTATCTGTCATATATGCCGCATGCATGCGCGATGTACAGCGCGGTGGTGGATCCGAGGCCGAGAGGGTGCACAAACGCAGAAACAACAAAGGGCCAACAACCTTGTAGCGTCTCACATAGACGTCAGACGCTATGCCGAACCAGACGTACAGAGCCCCGGCGGACACCAGTTTCGCCTGCCGTGATTAGCAGGGCTTGCCGGCGCGGCGTGCTACGCGCCTGGTGCCTCCGCAGGTCACTTCCAGGTGTCGACGTCGTTCATATCCACGACGGACACGATCTCGACATGGTCGTCGGAAACTGCCGCCGGCGCCAGCATGTTGCGGGAGCTACCGAAGCGCTGGTTGGGCGCCCGCGTCACGCCAACCTCGCTGCCTCTGCCGCCACCGGCACCGCCCACTCCAGGGGATTGGCCGCACCACCGGTCTTCTTCGAGGTGAGCGAGTCCCGGAGGCTCAGTTCTTCCGAGCGATTCTTCCGGGCCCCCGTGGCCCAGCTCGCCAAGGACTCGTGCAGGCCCGAGCCGAGCGCTTCCAGCTTGATGTCTCCGCTCATCTGGCACAACGGATTTTTAGCATGTCATGTTCTCAAAAAATGCATGTCTGTCTGAATTAATCTGTGCGAGCAGAGGTGAAATGGTTCAGAGAGTTTACATGGGTGACGATGGCGTACAACGGCAGGGTGATGTAGCTGCACACCACTTGGATGACCAAACTGCAAACAGGGCACATAAACCATTCTTGTAAACTGTGTCTGAGAAAGCCACGGAATATCTGCTAGAACAAATGGCAGCTTGCTACACATCTATATATTCAGTGCCAGTGTACATGAGACGGTGATAGTACACCGGAGTTATTCGTGCGCTAACAAAATCTCTTTCTGGTCATCACCATGACCATGCATGGATGTGATGAACTTGAGAAATTTGTAGGTGATACAAAATTTTACTCACCCAATGACAAGTCTGGAAATGGCGTAAGCCTTCTGCTCCATAATGCACGAATTGAACCCATATGTTACCTGTGTAGATGACAGCTTTGTCAGCTCCAAGGCCTCGTTAATGGAAAATATGAAATGCTTAAGCTGGGAGCGTGAAATACCAAGACCCAGAAGAAAAAACCAATCTCGAAAGCGTTCTGGAACAGGATGAAATGGATCAAATGAAGGACAACCGAAGGTTTCCCAAACCAGAAATGCTCCTTGGACGGCTTTATTTTCGGGACTTGGTTTTTTTCATCCGCTAGCGATGCTGCCGCCTCTTGAGCTAATCGAGTAATTATGTGCTGTAGCTTTGCTCCAACCACAAGCAGGAGCTGCAATTTATTCCATTATCAGCAATTGTTCACTTTCAGATAAATAAATCATGCAAATAGGATGTTTGAATAGATAGATCTAATGTACAGTGGAATACTTACAAACAGAGGCAGGAAAGCCAACCAGAAGTATGTATGCCATCCTGCATTTGGCAGTAAATAGCAAGACATAAACCTGTTAGATGAATACCTTGATCAACAAGAGGGCTGGTACTGACACCTAAACATATCAAGAACATGACTTCCTTTCGTTCAACAGTCAACCGTTCGGTTCAAGTTATTCATCAGATTCGACTGGTTAGAGTTCAGATTGTAGTATGTGGTGTGCAGCGTCAAGTAAGCTTGCTAGTTTGTCGTAAACTATTGCCCAGTTAATCCAGCAACCTAAAAAGGACAAGTGTTGACTGCTGAGTGGCAGCTTCAGCTAGACTTACCATTTATATTCAGCAAAAGGAAAAGGATGACAAAAAGCCACAGGAACCAGCTGCATGGAAGGATCTTTTTTAGGGCCACTTATATATTCAAATAGAAGTTAGAAATTCCCTATGACGATACCAACCTGATACCTACAACCCTCTTAAAATCATGTTCAAGGGCACGGGTCATGTACTTGTGGAAATTAAAGTCCGGATGGCGTGGGTAGTGTATCTGAATGAAATGCAAGAAATAAAGAGAATTACACCTATTAGCTTCGAGAGCAGTACAGAGAAATATACGAAAATAATATGCAAGGTTAAAATAAACAATATATCTTACCAAGACAAATGCTGATCTAAGCGCTTCATAATCTGATTTGCTCACAGAATCATGAAACTGCTTCAAGAATGCAATCTGCAATAGTACACGAAATGAAGAGAGTTCAAACAACAAATTATTCCAATAATCAAGTACATTATGTTAGATTTGGAAGAACAGGGCATTCCACCAAGCAGTTCATTATGGTAAAGTATAAACAAAAGTGTTATGAAGATATTGATTGAGCCATTGCAGGCATCATACAGGAGCACCTCGAATGATTATGTAGTAATGAAGTTTTGTGTAACATGATCTCCATACTGCGAGGACAGTGTGCTCAGGCCATAGTCTTTGCAACCAACAACCCAGCTGCTGATTAACCAGACTTAGTTTTTCCAATCCACAGAATTATAGACCATCCGTTGGGTACACAGCTAACATTATCTCCTTACATGACATAGGTCAAAATTTGAATAAACTCATGCACACAGTCAAGCATACAGACGGAACACTCTAAATAACTAAGTTGAGCAGAAGTTGTACAGTTGACTTACTATCCAGCTTACAACAGCCAGCTTAGTCCAAAATCCCTTTGTTCGCTCACTGACAAATTCTCCCTGGTGTTCACGACGTAGCACAACGTGCAATGGTGTAGCTTTCCCTGCAAACTCTGTCTGCTGTGCTGCAACCATTTTTCCGGTAAAAAACAAAATTATTGAGGCAACGAGGTAAAATTTGAATACCAGTATCTCTAACCAAAAAGAAGGTATGCATATTTATTTCATACAGAACTTGCTAACATATATTGAGAAAAACACACACATCCGTACCAAGAAAAAAGGCTAATTGAAAAGACAGTATAAGATTATACAGCATTGACACTATTAGGAATCAATGAAATTTGAACACTCAGTTCCCCTTCAAGTGTGAAGTGTCCACTTGTCCTAGCATATCAGTTTCTGTTAATGATTATCGGTTCTCCTTGATTTGTAGATAAGGACTCTGGGGCAACTACAAAGAAGCTAACAGAATATACAACAATCAAATTGCACTTGCTCGATATGATAAATCGTCAGGATTTGGACACATGGGGATGGCATGAGGAGAAACTAGTGGCGTATCTAGTATGGCTGCTGGGGTGCACGGTATGTCCGGCATCACCAAGGAGTTGATATTGTTTCAAGGATCATTAAGGAATATGTATATATGCTCAGTGTGACAGATAAACTAAAATACTGACCCAGATTGCCCGCCGACCCCACCTCTATGCTCTATCTCCCCTCACTGGCCCAGTCCACTAGCTCCCAACACAGGGCTTGCATTTTCACATATCTTGGTGAAATTTCTCTTCTAAACTTTATTTATAACATGTGAAATGATGAATGTTTTAATGACTTAAAGAATCTTGATGAGATTTCTATTTAGCCTTTTGGAAAAGCATGAAACTTATAAACGGTTGAATATCAAATTGGTATTGCGTCAAATGATGGCGGTGGAGAGTGGAATAATTATTTTTCTGCATAGAATTTTACGAAGACCAAGTTGAGTGCTGGGAGATGAAAATGTGTCATGTGGAATTATGAGCTGGAAGAAGAATGGTTTAATACGAATCAAAACGTGTTTCATTGCATGCAAATCATGCAGCAACACGTGCTTACGTCTAACACATCTTCAACTTGACGAGAGTAAATTTATACTAAATATTAACAGTGAATGAGGAAAACACTCAGCTAGTCAAAACCGACTTTTTGTAATCTATCGTATATGTTCAAAGCTATTATATCCGCATTACTGTAAGTTGTAACTATATTATGTAATAAAGTAACATAACATTGGGTAGGAGGCTTGAATTAAGAATTTATTAAAATCAGCCAAAACAATAGGATGGGGCAACAGCGTACATTTCTCTTGTATTTCACGGTGAATTCTGGTCTCCCAATGCTTCCATTTCCTTATCTAGAAAATTTCAGCCAGAGTTAGTTTGTCATCCACAAACATGGTCATATATAACAGAACATTATATTTGCCGACATACCTTTGCACCACCAAGCAATATTGTTGTAGCGCAGAAAACAACATGGACAAAGCCAAGTACAAATATGAATATGTGCAGCTGATGCAATGCCTCCAGTGATAGCAAGGGAACATCACCCTGAAACAGAGAAAGCCTATCTTTAACGATGTTCATTGTAGAACACATGTCTGCACAATACAACTTAAATTGCTTTGTTTTTTAAGGACACCACTTAACATTGGTTCCTATGACAGATAAATGTAACAAGGTTTTGCTACTGAGCACAGAAGGATCTGTATCTACTTCCAAGAAACAATCAGGTATTCAGCTCCAAGAAAGAAAGTGCTATACATCTCCACAAATATGATTATCCTAACCTTTTTCTTGCAAACTATGCCACCTGCTTCTGCGACTTTGTGACTTTCTCTCTTGCACGGAAGCATGAAACGCGTAGCAGTCTCCGGAATGCAAATGTGTACAATAAAACCCTGAGAGAGACTCAGGACGAAGGAAATAAATCCAAGAAGCATTAACTCTGCACATGTAGCCATTCAACCAGATAAGACACGGAGAAAAAATCAACTATCATATACTAATTGTGCAAAATATTGGCCAACCCTTTGTCTGGTTTCCTATTTACATTTGCTAAAGTCAAAGGGCTCCTTCAGCTATGTACTCCTTTGTAAAGCATAATAATAACAATGTTGCAATCGAGTTAAGTTATATAACAGATATACCACATATTTAATTTACAGTTGTTAATAAGTAAACAAAAAAACTAATTATAAGGCATGCTGATATGCTAGATTCGTAAGTGTTCATGCAAATGTAGATATTCCTGAATGTACCTTCTTTTAGTCTTTGTAAAGCTGAAAACAGTGTTTTCTGCTGATTATGTTTTAAGGCCTGCACGATTGTAGAAGAAAGCATAAGTAGGAGGGAGAAACCGAATGAATTACATGCTTTTCTGACTATTGAGTACTGACTACAAAAGTAAGTTAAATAAACAAATACGCTCTTGGGTAATTAAAACTTGTACAGAGGCCTTAACAATGGATTACATGCTTTTCTGAAAGTTTCAATGGAATAATACAGAATGTGGGTGAACGAATGTTTTTCTAAAAATTGCATCGACTGTCGCCAATGTTATATCAATCTAGCACAAAACAAGCAATATCTGAAGCTAATAATAGATATGCTCACAGCCATGCAATTGTTCATTCTAAATACAGTGCAAAAAATGGCTGCATATAGGAGCAACTAAAAATACTCCAAAAATTAGACTTAGCTATATCTTGTGTGGAGCGTTAATCTACTCGAAAACACAGTCCAATGTGCCACCTTTCACAAGTTTCATCAACTTCTTAGGTTGTTGGGTAGGCACCGCCGGACTATCGGCGTCGAAATGGTGTGGCGGCTACTAGGTGGGGGTGAGAGAGGAGGCGAGCATGGGAGAGATGAGGTGGGCGGCTAAGAATGACTGGGTCGCTGCCGTGTGGTACCCGTATCCGACGTGGCGATGGTTTCCACTTCTGTCCGGCACTCTCACGCCGCTCCATATGGACCAGAGCAGGCGTGAGAGTGCCGAACAGTCTATTGGGCCGGTCCGGCAACTTGCCACTATTGGGAGGCCGGCTGGGTGCGTGTTCTGTGTCTGGCATCCAATAGCCCTGCTGGGAGAACTATTGGGAGCACCGGTGGAGATGCTCTAGCTAAGCCCAACCGAAATTGTTGCGAGCTTGCCAACCGAATTCCATAATTGTGCAAGGTGCCCTGATACGGATTCCGGCAATTGTGTTTGGCGATTGAAGGATAAACTGTCTAGAACCCTCCCCACCTAAACCCCACATAATTCGCCGGAAATTGGCAGGTACGGTACATTCGCCGGGCTTCCACCATCTACTTAACCAATATGCAAATTTTGTCCGCCGAGCAAGCAACCTTTGTCAATAAACAAATGGGCACGGAGGAAGGGAGGGGGCGGCGGCGTACCTTGCCGAGGTAGTGGAGGAAGCGCTCGGCGGCTAGTGAGACGGAGACGATGGCGAAGCAGACGGCGGCGACCACCCAGGTGGGCGTGTGCTCGAGCGACGCGTCCTCCATGGCTCCTCCTCCTCCTCGACCTGCTGCTGTGGAGGCTCGGCGACCATGGCGTGGTCTGGGCGAGGTGGCGTGCGGTTAAGGGGGAGAGAAGGACGCGAGCGGCGGCAAGGAAGGAATCGGCCTGTCGCGGCGCTGCCTTGCCGACCGCGGCGGCCACCGGCTGGATTCCATCCCCGCCTCGTGCGCTCTAGCTGCGAGCTAGCTAGAGCGTAGCACGATGTGCGCGCGTAGGGAGGGGCGCCGGGGTGCTTTGCTTCGGCCGCCGGTTTTCTCGTGTCCCCCGCGGGCGGCGCCAACCATAGATCCAATTGTTTTTTTTTTTGAGACCATCGATCCATTCGGTGAGTGGCAGAGCGAGCGACTGAGCGAGAGCGATGCCCTCTGGGCCAGCACGAGAGGTGCAGCCCACTATGCTTGCAGCGGGCTGGTCCCAGAGTCACAATGCGGCCGAATGGGGATCCCTTACCTTTCGTTGTATAGCGAGCGAAGATGAGCCTGGCCTGTTTGGCGGCGGTAGGAGAGAAAGAAGCCGACCGGGAAGGAAGAAGAAGACCACACACGGACACACCTACCTGCCGGAGACGGGGACGACACGGCGAGGCGAGGCCTGGATCTCACCGGAGACAGACGGGGACGACGCGGCTGACCGCGGCATCGTCGGGTAGGTGAGGAAGAAATGTAACTTGGGAGGTGGAGGTCGGTGGGTGCAGGTGCGTCGTCGGGAGCTCACCGGTGATGAGTGTAGGAAATATGCCCGAGAGACAATCATAGAGATGATGATATTTCGATGTATCCATGATTTATAATAATGTGACTTGAATAATGTCTTTGTATTGATTGACAAGTACGTGACTTGTTTGTGAAACTCGTTACTTGTATGGTTATTCTAAATATGTCCCTAGTCGGAGTTCATGTGAGGACACGCTTGAATATTAGACTAGCACATGTATTGGTGATGACTATGTTTCACAAGTCATAGACATGGAGATGTCAAACCAGTAATGTGGACTTATGTTATGAACATAGAGTTGGACTGACCCACCTTGAGACGATGCAACAATGTTCATAGTTCTCTCTCTACATGATGTGTATGCCTTGTCCCTAGACCTGAGATTGTCGCATGTACCCGAGATGTGAATCGACCTACTTTGGGGCTATCAAACGCTACACCGTGAAAGGGTAGCTATAAAGGTAGCTTACGGGTTTGTCGTGAAACATGCTGCGGAGCATGGTCAGTCAAGATGGGATTTGCCCCTCTCTTCTTGAGAGAGATATTTCTCTGGGCCCCTCGAGTGATTGGATCCAGAAATGCATGGCCGTGCTACATAAGGTTAAGGGTTAACCTAGTATGGGATTCCGAATCACAGAATCGAGAAAGAGAGGTCAGCTGGAGGCTTGACCTAATATCGTGAGGCAAAGGGAATGGTATAAACATTGTGATGGTTCGTCCGATACGATCTTTATGTGCGTTTGGGAGTTGGCACGTTTTGCTAGAAGCCGCTATCAACTATTGGCCGAGTAGGTGTACTCGTGTCATGTCTAAACGTGCGTGAACCTATAGGGTCACACACTTAAGGCAGTGAAGGCAGAATTCGGATTGGATCCGAGTTGGGCTGGAATAGACTCCAGAATGGGCTTCGGTTGAGGCAGCCCAATATGAGGAGGTCTATATAAGGAGAGGAGGCTGGACGTTTTAGGGTTGCCCATTTCCGCACCACAATCCACCCAGCCACCGTCTCCCCACGCCCCTGCTGCCCGCGCGGACCTAGCAGTCCGGCGAGCGGCGCCTCCACGCCGTCGTGTGGATACCGATAGAGGTGCTACGCTTGGAGCACTTGGACGAACCGCCGAGAGGAGCTGTTCGTGGGAGCTGTTCGAGGGAGCGACTGGATCGGAGAGGATTGTACGTCTACCCTGCCCCGACTCGCTTCACCGACTTCGGCACGGCACAGCGCGTCTAGTGGTAATCCCGTGATCTATAACTGCAGCAGTTCGTTGGTTGTTGCGGTAGAAAATTTTGATTTGCGCTAGCGTAGCCTACCCGCGACCCTACAGTGGTATCAGAGCCGATGCTGCCTCGTTATAGGTTCGGATCATTTGCATATGTGATATGTAGATGGGGTAAGGCCGATGTGATCGGCAGTCCGTTGTAAATGTCTTGATCTGTGATCTGATTTCTGTGATCGTGTTGCAAGAGGTCGTCGAACGACTTACCCCTACCGGTCGGTTTCCGCCATCGGGGTAGACTGTGACACGTAAATCCAACAGCAGCACGCGAAGATCAATTGGATTGGTCGAATCGGAATTTAGATCATATTCATGGTGCATGAGATGCGCGGGGTGATAGATCGGATCTACCGCCGATAACAGGTAATCTGCCAAAACGAACAGTTTCCGGTAATACGGCTGTAACTTTTGCAGACGACCTCGGATCGAGAAAAGTGCTGAATAAAAGTTGTAGAACTTTTTATTTTACTTCGGGAATTGAAGAGGGACAAATTTAGATTTGGCAAATTCGCTTTCTAAAAGGAAGTTTTAGGGGTTGCAAGTTTCGGCGTTAGAACGTCTAACTCGTTTTTGCAGATTTATGATTTGTGACCGGTATGGCCCATGTGTATGTGATGCATGTGTGTAATTTTTCATGACCTGTGTGTCGTGAGTACGTCAACACGGCAGGAGCCAAATGTGTTGTCACTTATTGTATTAATGGCCTGCGTGCCGACTTGTGATGATTCTTACACTCCATGTTATTTACTTTACTAGCTGTTAGGTGTAATAGCTTGTAGTAGTTCTTGGAGGACTCATCACTCGGAGGGATGGCGATGGCGCACATGGACCATGGAGATGGAGATCATCATGGTGGACAGGTTCTATGGAGATGGAGATCACCATGAGAAACGGGCCATACTGTGTCACAACTATGTGATTGCTATTCCTTTTGTTTTACTCCTATGCATGTTAGATTCGTGGAAGTAGAACGATCCCTCACAAATGTTAAGTTAACATGCCCCCCCAACTAAACCTTGCACCATCCCATGTCTTTTACGATTGATGGTGGGCCTATGACAGTAGGGTGCTATCGGTTTTCGTTGACTAGATGGGTTTGTATCGGATACTTACACGCATAAGAGTTGGTTAGCTCAACAAGGTAATCTTAACGGTTAAGCGCCTTGGGGCATAAAGGTTGGCGTTTTGACATAGAGATGTCACCCAACAACAAGAGTCATATGTGATATGATTAGCAAAGTGTTGCTTACCGAACTACCTTGTTTTCTAGCGGTGAAGCGTCCGACTCACTAGGAGACTTGTTCGTTGTGGATCTTGAATCACTAAGTATCAACAGAGGGATGTTGGTTTTAGTGGGAGTAGACCATATTAAATTGTTTAATGTTTTACTCTATCATGGATTTTTGTCTTAGTATTTTGCATGTTTTCTGTTGTAGATCAATGGCACGTAACCAACCCACCCCTTTTGCTTTGCGTTCCATCCTTGAGAAAGAAAAGTTAACTGGAACAAACTATTCGGATTGGATCCGGAATCTGAGAATTGTTCTCAGGGCTGATAAGAAGGAAAGTGTTCTGGATACCCCAATACCAGATGAACCTCTTGACACCGACACTTCTGCCATTAGGGCTGCCTACAAGAGAGCATGTGATGAGTCTCTTGAGGTCAGCTGCCTTATGCTTGCATGCATGGAACCTGACCTTCAAAAGCAGTTTGATGGTCAGGAAGCGTACGATATGAACGTTGCGCTTAAGGATATGTTCCAGACCCAGCCAGGACTGAAAGGTTCAATGTCGCTAAGGCTTTTGGTGAATGCAAGCTAGCTGAAGGCGCAGCAGTAGGCCCGCGCGTGATCAAAATGCTTGGTTACGCGCAGACTTTGGACAAACTGGGTTTTCCATTGGGCCGAGAGTTGGCCACTGATTTCATTTTAGCGTCGCTTCCAGCCAGCTATGGGCATTTCATTTTGAACTACCATATGCATGGGGTGGAGAAGGACCTTAATGAACTTTGTGGAATGCTCAAGACGGCAGAATGTAACATTAAGAAGTGTGCAGGGCATGGCCAAGTGTTGGCTGTGCAGAACAAGCCTAGCTTCAAGAAGCATGGCAAGTCCAAGGCAAAAGGAAAAGCTAAAGATGCGATCTCTAAGCCAAAGCCAAAGCCTAAGGATGGACCTAAGCCTGACACTGAATGCTACTACTGTCGTGATACTGGACACTGGAAGAGAAACTACACCAAGTACCTCGCTTCTCTGAAGAAGAGTGGGAGTAAGACTTCCAGCTCAGGTACGCTTGTGGTTAATGTTATAGAGATTTTTCTCGCTGACTCTATTATTAACTCTTGGGTATTTGATACCGGATCGGTTGCTCATATTTGCAAATCGATGCAGGGGCTAGTAAGGAGTAGAAGCGTGAGACAAGGAGAAGTTGATCTTCGCATCGGAAATAATGCAAAGGTTGCTGCGTTGTCCGTTGGTGTCATGCAACTGCACCTCCCTTCAGGATTCATCATGGAATTGAATAATTGTTATTACGTTCCAGCTTTGAGTCGAAACATTATCTCTCCATCATGTTTGATGTGAGATGGTTATTCATTTGCGAGTAAAGACAATGGTTGTGTAATCTCTAAGAATGATATGTTTGTGGCTTTTGCATCCATTATGAATGGGTTGTTTATTTTGAATTCTGATGATGCTCATGATGATGCGCATGTCTATAACATAAGTGCTAAAAGGCTTCGGCCTAATGATTTGAGTCCCACCTATATTTGGCATTGTCGTTTGGGTCATATAAGTAAAAAACGCATGAAGAAACTCCATGCTGATGGTATTCTAGATTCGTTTGATTTTGAAACATACGAGACATGCGAAGCTTGCTTGCTTGGAAAGATGACCAAGTCGCCTTTCAATGGTTCACCAGAGAGGGCGTCAGACTTGTTGGAACTCATACATACTGATGTGTGGACCAATGAGCACGACAGCAAGAGGTGGTTTTCACTACTTCATAACTTTCACTGATGATTTTAGTAGATATGGATATGTCTACTTAATGAAGCATAAGTCTGAAACTTTTGAAAAGTTCAAAGAGTTCCAGAACGAAGTAGAAAATCAACGTGGTAAGAAAATTAAAGCTCTACGATCAGATCGTGGAGGTGAATACTTGAGCCACGAATTTAGCAATCATCTGAAGAGCTGTGGAATTGTTTCTCAGCTTACGCCGCCCGGGACGCCTCAAAGAAACGGGGTGTCCGAGCGACGTAATCGAACTTTGTTGGACATGGTTCGATCAATGATGAGCCAGTCAGATCTACCATTATCATTTTGGGGTTACGCTCTAGAAACAGCAGCTCACACACTAAATAGGGTTCCATCTAAATCCGTAGTCAAGACACCATATGAGATGTGGAATGGGAAGAGTCCCAAATTGTCTTTTCTAAAGATTTGGGGTTGTGATGCATTTGTCAAGCGACTCCAGTCGGACAAGCTCACACCCAAGTCGGATAAATGCATATTCGTAGGATATCCGAAAGAAACCTTAGGATATTACTTCTACAACCGAGAAGAGGGCAAAGTGTTTGTTGCTCGGAGCGGTGTTTTCCTCGAGAAAGAGTTTCTCAAGAAGGAAGCAAGTGGAAGAACGGTGCAACTTGATGAAGTTCAAGTTGAGCCAACAGGGGAGGACTCGACGAGTGATGCCATCATAGCAGAACGAGTTGGGGAACCCGTGGCAACATATGCACCACAACTACGAAGGTCAGAAAGGCTCCGAAGCTCGCGAGAAAGATTGTTGTTAGACAATGATACGCGGGAAATATTATTGTTGGACAATAATGAGCCTTCGACCTATGCGGAAGCGATGAAGGACCCAGACTCTGAGAAATGGCAAATTGCCATGAGATCCGAAATAGAGTCCATGAGTGACAATCAAGTTTGGAACTTGGTTGACCTGCCTGATGGCCATAAAACCATCAAGTGCAAATGGATCTATAAGAAGAAGATTGATATGGATGGAAATGTTCACATCTATAAAGCTCGGCTTGTCGCAAAAGGTTTTCGACAAGTTCAAGGAGTTGACTACGAGGAGACTTTCTCACCCGTAGTGATGCTTAAATCTATTCGGATAATTCTAGCTATTGCTGCATATTTCGATTATGAGATATGGCAAATGGATGTCAAGACGGCTTTCCTGAATGGATACCTTTCCGAGGACGTGTATATGATGCAGCCCGAGGGTTTTGTCGACCCTAAAAACGCTGGAAAGGTTTGCAAACTTCGGAAGTCCATTTATGGACTGAAGCAAGCATCTCGGAGTTGGAACATTCGTTTTGATGAAGTGGTCTGATACGTCTCAAACGTATCTATAATTTTTGATGTTCCATGCTGATATTATATCAATTGCTACATGTTTTGGTTACACTTTATATCATTTTTATGCATTTTCTGGGACTAACCTATTAACAAGATGCCACAGTGCCAGTTCCCTGTTTTCTGCTGTTTTTGGTTTCAGAAAATCTATTAAGGAAATATTCTCGGAATTGGACGAAACAAAAGACATCGTCAATAATATCACGAGGAGATCACGGAGTCCAAAGGGGAGTCGGAGCAGACCCACCAGGGGGCCACGCCACACTAGGGCGCGGCCCAGGGTGGGCCCGCGCCCCCTATGGCGTGGTGGCCCCCCTCGGCCACCGACGCCGCCTCTTCGCCTATATATTCTCCGCGACGCGAAAACCCTATTACGGTCGATCATATTCCACGAAAAGTTCCGTCGCGGCCGTCATCGTCAATCTCAGATCGGAGGAGTTCTGAAGCTCTTCCCGGCACCCTGCCGGAGGGGAGATCATCACCGGAGGGCTCTACATCACCATGCCTGCCTCCGGAGTGATGCGTGAGTAGTCCACCCCTGGACTACGGGTCCATAGCAGTAGCTAGATGGTTGTCTCTCTACCTTGTGCCTCCATGTTTAGATCTTGTGAGCTGCCTAACATGATCAAGATCATCTTATTGTAATGCTAGATGTTGTGTTTGCTGGGATCCGATGAATATTGATACCATGTTTATTCAAGTTGTTTATCTATGTGCTCTTGATCTTGCATGCTCTCCGTTGCTAGTAGATGCTTTGGCCAAGTAGATGCTTGTGACTCCAAGAGGGGGTATTTATGCTCGATAGTGGGTTCAGTCTCTAGATATCTGGATCAGTGACAGAAAGGTCTAAGATGGTAGATGTGCTGTTGCTACTAGGGATAAAACATTGGTGCAGTGTCCAAGGGCACTTGTATTGATTACATTACACACTTTACTTCATGCAATAATCTGTTGTTAGCAACTTAATACTGAACAGGATGCGGATGCTGCCTTGAAGGTGGATTATTTAGGCATAGATGCGGTTGGAATAACGGTCTATGTACTTTGTTGTAATGCCCAACTAGATTTCATAGTAGACATCTTGGCATGTATTGCATTGTTATGCCCTCTCTATTTGTCAATTGCCCAGCTGTAATTTGTTTACCCAACATGCTAGTTATCTGTTCTGAGAGAGACACCACTAGTGAACTGTGGACCCTGGTCCAATTTCCTCATACTGTTTACACAACCTGCTGCAATCATCTGTTTCCTGTTACTTGCTGTTTTTCCTGCTGTTTTCCACACCATACGTTTAACTCTTTGTTTCTGCAAGACCGGAGAGATTGACAACCTCTCTGTTTCGTGTTGGGCAAAGTTCTGGTTTGTGTCTGTGCAGATTCCACGTTGGTGCAAGCTCCCTAGCGCCAGGGGGAGTCAACATCAACAACCTTCCGATAGATCGTCAAGTCCTACTGGATTGATAACCTTGGGTAGATTATTCAAGGGAAAACTTCTGCTGTCTACATCATAACCTTCCTCTTGGGGTTCACCAACACGTAGCCATCAAGCTGTTTTCTGGCGCCGTTGCCGGGGAAGTACTCATCATCACCATCATCATCATCCTCAAATACTCTCCCGTCAACCAGGCACCAGCTGTTTTCTGGCGCCGTTGCCGGGGACTTGGAGGCTATTGGAAAGGGGAGTCTCTCAGTTCCAATCTCTTTACTTTGTTTTTGTCTTGTTTTAGTTTTGTTTTGCTTGCTGTTAAAAATCAAAAACCCAAAAAAATTAAATTCCTGCATCTAGTTTTTAATTTCGAGTTGCCTGCTGCTTGTTTTAGTCTTGCTAAAATGAGTAATCCTGAAAATACTAAGTTGTGTGACTTTACTAGCACAAACAACAATGATTTTATCTGTACACCCATTGCTCCACCTGCTTCTAAAGCAGAATTTTATGAGATTAAGCCTGCACTGTTAAATCTGGTTATGAAAGAGCAATTTTCTGGTGTTAGTACTGATGATGCTGCTGCCCACTTAAACAACTTTGTTGAACTTTGTGATATGCAAAAGTATAAGGAGGTAGAGAGTGATATTATTAAGCTGAAATTGTTTCCTTTCTCTTTAAGAGGAAGAGCTAAAGATTGGTTGCTATCTTTGCCTAGAAATAGTATTGATTCCTGGACTAAATGCAAAGATGCTTTCATTGGAAAATATTATCCTCCTGCTAAAATTATCTCTTTAAGAAGTGGTATTATGAACTTTAGGCAACTTGATAATGAGCATGTTGCCCAAGCTTGGGAAAGAATGAAGTCTTTGGTTAAAAATTGCCCCACTCATGGACTGACTACTTGGATGATCATCCAAACCTTTTATGCAGGACTAAATTTTTCTTCAAGGAATTTATTGGACTCGGCTGCTGGAGGGACCTTTATGTCCATCACCTTGGGTGCTGCTACAAAGCTTCTTGATGATATGATGGTAAATTATTCTGAATGGCACACTGAAAGGGCTCCAACTGGTAAGAAGGTAAATTCTGTTGAGGAAATTTCCTCCTTGAGTGATAAAGTTGATGCTATTATGACTATGCTTTCGAATGGACATGGTGTTGTGGATCCAAATAATATTCCTCTTGCTTCTTTGGTTGCTCATGATGAGAAAAATGTTGATGTAAACTTCATTAAAAATAACAACTTCAACAACAATGCTATAGGAATAATTTTGGTAGCAACAATTATAGGCCATATCCTGCTAATGGTAGCAACTCTTATGGTAATTCTTATGGCAATTCCTACAGTAACAATAGAAGTGTGCCCTCTGATCTTGAAGTCATGCTTAAGGATTTTATTAGCACACAAACTACTTTTAATAAAACTGTTGAGGAAAAGCTAGGAAAAATTGATACTCTTGCTGCTAAAGTTGATAGTCTTGCTCATGATGTTGAAATGCTGAAAATAAAAGCTATTCCTAGTGATATTAGAGAGAGTAAAACACTCAATGCTATCCAAATTAAAATTGATAATAACATTAGGATGCTTGCTGAACTTCATGAAAGATGGGAGAGAGAAGAAAGAGAAGCTGAAATTGCTGAACAAAATAGTGTTGTTAGAGTTTGCACTATTTTTACTAATGAAACAAATGATGCCTCACATGCTAATGCGCCCCCTACTGTTAGTGAAAAGATAATAAGTGTTGGAAATGTCTCTACTACCTCTACAAAAAGTTTAAATTGCCTGATAGCACTACTTTTGTTCCTAGTAAAAGTGCTGAAATTTTTAGAGGTGTTGGTGATAATTGCTCCATTGTTTTTGATGACAACAACTTCAATTTCGAAAATTGTAACATAACTGAAGTCATCATGTTCTTGCAAAAGCTAGCTAAGAGTCCTAATGCTAGTAAAATAAATATGGCTTTTACTGAACATATTATCAAAGCTCTCATGCATGCTAGGGAAGAAAAATTAAAACTTGAAGCTTCTATCCCTAGGAAGTTAGATGATAATTGGGAACCTGTTATTAAAATGAAACTGAGTGAGTTTGAATGCAATGCTTTGTGTGACCTTGGTTCTTGTATTTCGGTTATGCCTAAAAATTTATATGATATTCTCAAGCTTGCACCTTTGGAAAAATGTCATTTGGATGTTCACTTTGCTGATTCTTCTATGAAGAAACCTTTAGGAAAAGTTGATGATGTTTTGATAATGGTTAATAACAATCTTGTCCCTGTTGATTTTGTGGTTTTGGATATTGAATGCAATCCTTCTTGTCCTATTGTTTTGGGAAGACCTTTTCTGAGAACTGTTGGTGCTGTTATTGATATGAGAGAGGGGAATATAAAATTTCAATTCCCACTCAAGAAAGGTATGGAACACTTCCCTAGGAAGAAGATGAAATACTCACATGATACTAGTGTCAAGACAAATTATGGTTTTGGATTTTCTGGTCTTGACAATACTTGATGCATCTCTTCATGCCTAGCTCAAAGGCATTAAAGAAAAGCACTTCTGGGAGATAACCCATGTTTTTATTTGCTGTTTTATTTTTGTTTTCTTGAGTCAAGGATGCTTGTTTACCTCTGTAGCAACTCCTTTGTATCTTTTATTTGCTGTTTTGTTGTGCCAAGGAGAGTTACTAATGCAAAGTTGGTTTTTATTTTCGGGACTGCATTGGGACAGATTGCTGTTCGTCACCGTTTAATTCAGTAGAAAATCAGAAAAAATCGAAAAATGCTGAAACTTTTTGTGCATGTTCCTGATGATGTTACGCAACTTTCATTATTTCAAAAGTTTTTCATCTGAGCATCGTAAGTGCCTCGAAAAAATTCGTCATTACAGACTGTTCTGGTTTGACAGATTCTGTCTTTTATTTTGCATTCTCTCTTTTACAAGTTTTTAAGTGGTTTCTTTTCGTGTAAAAGTGCCCACTTGAGCCTAGTAACAGTGGCTAATGTTTAAAATAGTTGGCTTGTGAGTTTTGTCTTTGCTAGAACTTTGAAGTATTATCTTTTAGTGCACTAACCTGCTAATGAGAAAAGCTGTTAAGTTTTGGTGTGAAGGAAGTTTTCAAGTGTTGATAGAGGAGAATGATATTACATGATCAAGAAGAGTGAAGAGCTTAAGCTTGGGGAGGCTTACCTCCCCAGCATATTTCAAGAAGACTCAAGCATCTAAGCTTGGGGATGCCCAAGGCATCCCCTTCTTCATCTACAAATTATCAGGTCATCTCTAATGGTGCTATATTTTTATTGCTTCATACTAGTGTACTCTTCCTTGGAGCGTCAGTGTGTTTTTGTTTTCAGTTTGTTTTGTTTTGTTTGCTGTGCTATACTTGTTGGATCCTAGTATTCATGTTTGGGAGAGAGACACGCTCCACTTTTTCATTAGAATACTCTTGTGCTTCACTTATACTTGTTGAGTATTCCTGTCTAGTTGCTGTTATTGCTGTTAGCTCTCAGTTTTTCATGTATCTCTTGTTAGAGCTTTCAGTTTCTTTTGAAGAAAGTACTCTCTTGCTTCACTTATATCTGTTTGGAGAGTTGTCAAATAAGTTGATTGGTGTTTGGTTGGACCAGAAAAATGCTATGCATGTGGTAGTGGTATAAAATGCTTACATGAATCTTTTTAGATCGTTGTCTTGAGTAATTTGATGCTTGCCAATTGTTTTGAGCTGTCAAGTAATTAATGTTTAAGCTTGTGCATCATGTAAGTAATGGCTATTAATGAAGAACTACTATAAGGATTTTCTGCTATAATAATCTGTTGCATAATTGGAAGTCCATAGTAGTCTAGATAATTTTTGGATGAAGGCTATGTGTTAACAAGGAAGACAGTGGGAGTCTATGGTTCGTCAAACCTTGTGTTTTATGTACACTCTTGCTATTCCAGTTGATAATGATGTTTGCTTATAATAACCTTGCTAGCCTAAACTCTGTACTAAGAGGGAATGCTTCTTGTACATCCAAAACCTTGAGCCAAATCCATGCCACCTGTGTCCACCATACCTACCTATTATGTGGTGTTTTCACCATTCCAAGTAAATTTCTTCATGTGCTATCTACTAACTACTCAAAACTGTTACATTTCCTTTTTGTGTCACTACTTGAAAAGCTCATAAGGACGTAGTAGTGAGATTTGTCATCTTCCATGCTAATTAATTTACAAGGATTGGCAGCTTCATCTGCTTCTCCACCTTTTATTTTGCATTAAAGAGCTGGTTAGTCCACCCTATAAATAAATAAATAGACACTCCTCCATGGTGAATGTTGGTGGGCACCCGAGGATTCGGTTAGCCATGGTTTGTGGAAAGTAAATGGTTGGGAGGAGTGTCACCAATAAGTGCTTGTTACAAGTGCAGTCCTAAAAACTCTCGGAACCGCTCTAAAAGTTAGTTAGCCATGGAAGATGACAAGTACCTGCTATTTGATTTGTTGACACCTGTATACACCATTACCTTACAAAACAATATTTTATGCTCTCTATATGCCTTCGGGAACTACAGCTCTAGCACATGATGTTAATCCCTGCTTCCCTCTGCGAAGGGCCATTCTTTTACTTTTATGTTGAGTCAGTTTTCCCACTTCTTTCTGTCTACTTAAGCAAACATCATTGTCAACTCCAGTATAACAGTTTTTACATAACTTTGTGTTTGGTTGATCATATTCTTTGCATTGACATTATCTATATGATATACATGTTGAAAGTTGAAGCAAAAGCTGAAGCTATTATCTTCCTTTGTGTTGATACAAACACTTTCATGTTGAGAATTATTGCTGCTGTGAACTAACTATTATGTTAGACTATTATATCTCTAAATGTTTTATAGTATTATTCATGAAAGTTTGCACTTGTGTGATCACTTATGTTTACTCTTTATTTACTTGCTTGCAAACTATAGACCATTGGCTTGGATCACTTCATTCAGATCATGTGCATTACATTGTTATTTGATCAAAGATTGTGTTGGTAGCATGTCACTTCAAAAATTATCTGTTTTTATCGTTTACCTACTCGAGGACGAGCAGGAACTAAGCTTGGGGATGCTTGATACGTCTCAAACGTATCTATAATTTTTGATGTTCCATGCTGTTATTATATCAATTGCTACATGTTTTGGTTACACTTTATATCATTTTTATGCATTTTCTGGGACTAACCTATTAACAAGATGCCACAGTGCCAGTTCCCTGTTTTCTGCTGTTTTTGGTTTCAGAAAATCTATTAAGGAAATATTCTCGGAATTGGACGAAACAAAAGACATCGTCAATAATATCACGAGGAGATCACGGAGTCCAAAGGGGAGTCGGAGCAGACCCACCAGGGGGCCACGCCACACTAGGGCGCGGCCCAGGGTGGGCCCGCGCCCCCTATGGCGTGGTGGCCCCCCTCGGCCACCGACGCCGCCTCTTCGCCTATATATTCTCCGCGACGCGAAAACCCTATTACGGTCGATCATATTCCACGAAAAGTTCCGTCGCGGCCGTCATCGTCAATCTCAGATCGGAGGAGTTCTGAAGCTCTTCCCGGCACCCTGCCGGAGGGGAGATCATCACCGGAGGGCTCTACATCACCATGCCTGCCTCCGGAGTGATGCGTGAGTAGTCCACCCCTGGACTACGGGTCCATAGCAGTAGCTAGATGGTTGTCTCTCTACCTTGTGCCTCCATGTTTAGATCTTGTGAGCTGCCTAACATGATCAAGATCATCTTATTGTAATGCTAGATGTTGTGTTTGCTGGGATCCGATGAATATTGATACCATGTTTATTCAAGTTGTTTATCTATGTGCTCTTGATCTTGCATGCTCTCCGTTGCTAGTAGATGCTTTGGCCAAGTAGATGCTTGTGACTCCAAGAGGGGGTATTTATGCTCGATAGTGGGTTCAGTCTCTAGATATCTGGATCAGTGACAGAAAGGTCTAAGATGGTAGATGTGCTGTTGCTACTAGGGATAAAACATTGGTGCAGTGTCCAAGGGCACTTGTATTGATTACATTACACACTTTACTTCATGCAATAATCTGTTGTTAGCAACTTAATACTGAACAGGATGCGGATGCTGCCTTGAAGGTGGATTATTTAGGCATAGATGCGGTTGGAATAACGGTCTATGTACTTTGTTGTAATGCCCAACTAGATTTCATAGTAGACATCTTGGCATGTATTGCATTGTTATGCCCTCTCTATTTGTCAATTGCCCAGCTGTAATTTGTTTACCCAACATGCTAGTTATCTGTTCTGAGAGAGACACCACTAGTGAACTGTGGACCCTGGTCCAATTTCCTCATACTGTTTACACAACCTGCTGCAATCATCTGTTTCCTGTTACTTGCTGTTTTTCCTGCTGTTTTCCACACCATACGTTTAACTCTTTGTTTCTGCAAGACCGGAGAGATTGACAACCTCTCTGTTTCGTGTTGGGCAAAGTTCTGGTTTGTGTCTGTGCAGATTCCACGTTGGTGCAAGCTCCCTAGCGCCAGGGGGAGTCAACATCAACAACCTTCCGATAGATCGTCAAGTCCTACTGGATTGATAACCTTGGGTAGATTTTCAAGGGAAAACTTCTGCTGTCTACATCATAACCTTCCTCTTGGGGTTCACCAACACGTAGCCATCATGGTCCAAGGATTTGGCTTCACCAAAATCGAATCGGAGTCTTGTGTTTACAAGAAAGATAGTGGGAGCTCGCTCGTATTTCTGATCTTGTATGTGGATGACATACTGCTGATTGGAAATGACGTTCCTATGCTTGAATCCGTTAAGACCTCATTGAA
Source organism: Poa pratensis (assembly GCA_947311845.1). Lineage (NCBI taxonomy): Eukaryota > Viridiplantae > Streptophyta > Magnoliopsida > Poales > Poaceae > Poa > Poa pratensis. Next base: position 21,817,286 of record CAMZMU010000086.1, on the reverse strand, counting down.
GAATAGTTTTTCGATGAAGGACTTAGGGGAAGCAGCATACATTCTGGGAATTAAGATCTATAGAGATAGATCAAAGAGGCTAATAGGATTAAGCCAGAGTACATACATTGACAAAGTGCTAGAACGGTTCGGCATGGAAGAGGCAAAGAAAGGGTTCTTGCCTATGTCTCATGGCATAAATCTTAGCAAGACTCAGTGTCCTTCGACTACTGATGAGAAAGAGCGCATGAGAAAGATCCCATATGCTTCGGCGATTGGATCTGTCATGTATGCAATGACTTGTACTCGCCCAGATGTTTCTTATGCTCTAAGCGTTACGAGCAGGTACCAAGCTGATCCAGGTGAGAGTCACTGGACAGCGGTAAAGAATATCCTTAAGTACTTGAAAAGGACTAAGGATATGTTCCTAGTTTACGGAGGTGAGGAGGAGCTCGTTGTAAATGGTTACACCGATGCTAGTTTCCAAACCGATGTGGATGATTCCAAGTCGCAATCGGGCTATGTGTTCACGTTGAACGGTGGGGCGGTTAGCTGGAAGAGTTCCAAGCAGGACACGGTTGCTCATTCTACAATGGAGGCCGAGTACTATCTGCGGCAGAAGCTAGCATGGAAAGTGTTTGGATAAAGCAGTTCCTTACTGATCTCGGTGTTGTCCCTAGTGCGTCCAGTCCATTGGATCTCTACTGTGACAACAGTGGAACCACTGCGATAGCGAAGGAGCCAAGAAATCACCAGAAGACCAAACACTTCATGCGGCGGTTTCATCTCATTCGGCAGTACATCGAACGAGGTGAAATAAACTTGTGCAAAATACAGACGGATCTGAATGTCGTTGATCCGTTGACAAAGCCTCTCACGCAGAAGCAGCATGACAAGCACACAAGAGCTATGGGTATTAGATATCTTCTAGATTGACTCTAGTGCAAGTGGAGACTGTAGGAAATATGCCCGAGAGGCAATCATAGAGATGATGATATTTCGATGTATCCATGACTTATAATATGTGCCTTGAATAATGTCTTCGTATTGATTGGCAAGTACGTGACTTGTTTGTGAAACTCATTACTTGTATGGTTATTCTAAATATGTCCCTAGTCGGAGTTCATGTGAGGACACACTTGAATATTAGACTAGCACATGTATTGGTTGATGACAATGTTTCAAAAGTCATAGACATGGAGATGTCAAACCAGTAATGTGGACTTATGTTATGAACATAGAGTTGGACTGACCCACCTTGAGACGATGCAACAATGTTCATAGTTCTCTCTCTACATGATGTGTATGCCTTGTCCCTAGACCTGAGATTGTCGCATGTACCCGAGATGTGAATCGACCTACTTTGGGGCTATCAAACGCTACACCGTGAAAGGGTAGCTATAAAGGTAGCTTACGGGTTTGTCGTGAAACATGCTGCGGAGCATGGTCAGTCAAGATGGATTTGCCCCTCTCTTCTTGAGAGAGATATTTCTCTGGGCCCCTCGAGTGATTGGATCCAGAAATGCATGGCCGTGCTACATAAGGTTAAGGGTTAACCTAGTATGGGATTCCGAATCACAGAATCGAGAAAGAGAGGTCAGCTGGAGGCTTGACCTAATATCGTGAGGCAAAGGGAATGGCATAAACATTGTGATGGTTCGTCCGATACGATCTTTATGTGCGTTTGGGAGTTGGCACGTTTTGCTAGAAGCTGCTACCAACTATTGGCCGAGTAGGTGTACTCGTGTCATGTCTAAACGTGCGTGAACCTATAGGTCACACACTTAAGGCAGTGAAGGCAGAATTCGGATTGGATCCGAGTTGGGCTGGAATAGACTCCAGAATGGGCTTCGGTTGAGGCAGCCCAATATGGGGAGGTCTATATAAGGAGAGGAGGCTGGACGTTTTAGGGTTGCCCATTTCCGCACCACAATCCACCCAGCCACCGTCTCCCCATGCCCCTGCTGCCCGCGCGGACCTAGCAGTCCGGCGAGCGGCGCCTCCACGCCGTACGTGTGGATACCGATAGAGGTGCTACGCTTGGAGCACTTGGACGAACCGCCGAGAGGAGCTGTTCGTGGGAGCTGTTCGAGGGAGCGACTGGATCGAAGAGGATTGTACGTCTACCCTGCCCCGACTCGCTTCACCGACTTCGACACGGCACAGCGCGTCTAGTGGTAATCCCGTGATCTATAACTGCAGCAGTTCCTTGGTTGTTGCGGTAGAAATTTTTGATTTGCGCTAGCGTAGCCTACCCGCGACCCTACAATGAGATTAGGTTTTAGGTGGCGGGGGGTTTTCCGAAGGAAGAGATTTAGGTGGTGGGGGGTTTGCCTAGTTCGGAGTATTTGGAAGTCTCCAGCGTGGCCGAACTCTCTCGACCCCTCGAGGGATCGGAGACTCCTCTCAGCGAAGACTCCGGACCTCCGGGCCGAAGACTCCGGGATTATTTTCCGGCAACGGCTAGAAATCTCGGGACACTATACCCACTCAAACAACATTGTTGCAAGCTCAAAACTCGTAGATCTCTCCTAGAAATCTCCGGACCTCCAGAACTATTTCGCCCACCATTGTTGCAAGCTCAAAACTCTTAGATCTCTCTCCATACCCACTCAAAGACCTTGTCCTTCTAGGACTTGGGGAGTTGACCCGGATCTACACTTCCACCAAAGCGATTTGATTTCCCATCCATTTCATTGAGGAACTTGTTACTCTTAGGTTTGTTGGAACCCTAGACGGTTCTTGGTCGCTCTTGTGGCTTTGGTAGCCGCGTGGACTAGCCGGGAGCCTCCAATTGAGTTGTGGAGATGTGCCCCGACCTTGTGAGTCTCGTGGCTTTGGGAGCAGCGGGATTTCGCTGAGAGCCTCCAATTCGGTTGTGGAGTGTTCCTCATCCTTGTAAAGGTTTGGTTGCCGACATCAAAGGCATCATATAGTGACTCGTGTCACTCCTCATCGGAGGAAAGCACGAAGGAGACACGGTGTGCCATATCACGGCTATTCGGGGATCACTTTGTGACTCCGCACCGCTCCAACGGAGACTACCTTCATTGTGAAGGGAACTCTTGGATAAAATCTCCGTGTCATTGTGTGGTTATTTCTTAACTTTTCTTTACTTGTTTTTAATAGCTCATCTTGTTTAGATTATCTTGCTAGTTTATATCTTGCTCATCATATAGGATTGTTCACCAAGTTACCATCTAGAGAAATTATATTTGAGCAAAGCCTTAATTTGATTAAAGAAAAAGATGTAGTTGCCTATTCACTCCTTCCTCTAGTCAACCTAGTCGATTCTTCTAAATGTTATTTTCCTCTCAAAACTGATTCTAAATCAAGTTAGGCCTATAAAATATTGTTGTATCATGCCATAGTGGGTGGTCAAGGTCCCTACTAGTCCCCCTAGCTCCGCCATTGCTAACAGAGACTAACACCCACACAAAAAAGATGTGTGTGGCCTTAACACTAACAGAGTCGACCAAAGGAGGAGATGGCGAGCTGGGGTCCGAGGTTGGGCAGCAGTGGGTGTCGGAAGCTGAGCGGGCAGGGCTGGAGCTTGGGCGGCCTCGTCGGGGGACTAGGGCAGGTCGCGGCGGAGAGCGCATTTCTGGAGCTTTGCCGCGCAGATCTCCTCGTCGAGCCCTACGTCAGGCGTGGCCGCGACAAGATGGTTGCCTGCGGCCTAAGTAGAGCAACAAATCCTCGGCGAAGCGAGACGGGAGGGAATCGTAGGGCGCCTGAGCGAGCGATTTAGAGGGAAGAGGGGATGGATGGGAAAGCGCCCGCCGGCACGACCATGTGGTAGTTTGGGACGCCGCCATTGTTTGGTCAGGGAAGGAAACATATCAGAGGGGGAATTTTGGTGGGCCTGTTCAGTTTGGCCAGCATTTCAAAAAACTGAGAAGAACCACAGGCTCAGACTAACGGGAAAGCTTTTGACATCTCACGGTAGTGCCATTTTGGCAACAAAAACCTTAACGAACAGTACTGGTATTTTGGCAAGTTCTGGTGCAATTCTCCCACTGGAAAATGATAAAATCTCAGTCGATTGAAGAGCTCATGACCTTTTTATCTGTTCAGATTATTACATAATTCATCTTCAAAAGATTATTATTATACTTTTTTGACAGATAGCATGGGTCATGGGTGTATTACAGAATCTCGTATACTGGGCCTTGGTAGCTTGGCCTTCGGTCTTCTCTGCCATTTCTTCAGGTCAACCTGAAGTTGACGGGAGCACGCAGTTGCCTATCTCTGCAGAAACGAACAAAGGCGAATGAGGTCACGCGCCTATGGCTGATACTAGCTACATTTTGCTGACATGGTTTTGATGGGCCACAGTTGAAGAGGAACTCACTTGGTTGCTGGTAGACGACCGAACCAGCGCCGTTGAAGCTACAGGAGCTGCCGGACCGGCCGTTACGCTGGTAGTAGTCGTTGAAGGCGTAGGAGGCGTGCGCGACCTTGGTGTCTGGATCGAAGCACCGCGCGCCAGGCTGGATGGAGCTGCAGTCCGCGCCGTGGCCGCACGCGTAGTCCAGCGCCGCCTGGAGCCGCGCGTCTCCGACCGCCGCGTTCGCCACGCACCAGCTCGCCGCGTTCGGGTCGCACAGGACTGTCTCGTCAAAGGGCAGTAATAATCAGACGAAGGGAATCCAATCACACATAACCATGATCGAGCACGGCACACAACTCACCTGCAGCTGCGGGTTGCTGGTAGACGATGGAGGCGGCGCCGCTGAAATCGCACGTCCCGGTGGCCCGGCCCTTGCGCTGGTAGTAGTCGTTGAACGCGTAGGACGCGTGCGCGGCCTTGGTGTTGGGCTGGTAGCACGTCTTCCCAGGCTGGATGGCGCTGCAGTCCGCGCCGTTGCCGCACGCGTAATCGAGCGCCGCCTGCAGGCGCGCATCACCGACCGCGGCGTTGGCAACGCACCAGCTGGACTGCCCGGGGCCGGGGCTGGGGCTGGCGCCGCCACCACCACTGAAGTCGACCTGGTACACCGGCTGCCCGCTCGGGTAAAACAGGCCGAAGTTCTGCTCATCCACGGGCTTGTCGTTCTCGTTGAAAAGGGCGAAAATGTACACGGATATGTCGGAGTCGGGGGTGCCGGCGCCGAGGGCGAGCGAGCTGGCCACGGTGGCGGCATTACCGGAAGAGAGCGCGTGGTTGATGAGGTTGGCATTGTAGGCTTGGGCGTTTTCCTTTGTGGCCCCCACGGCGTTATCGCAGTAGGAGCACCATCCCGACTCCCCGGTTTTCACGTGCACCCGCCGGCCGCGCCCTCTCTTGGCCATCATCGTCCCCACCGCAGCGCGCTTGCTGGCCGAGGACACGTCCAGGTTGTCCATGGCGTAGTACACGGCGTCGAGCTGGGCGTCGAACAGGTTGGAGTACCTGAAGCCGGTGTTAGGGTCGACGACGCCGGCGTTGGGGCGGAACGTCGCGTAGTTGAGGTCGATCACGCCCGGCTGGGACGTGTACGTGTAGTACGGGTAGATGTTGACCATGAGGTAGGAGCCGGTCTGCAGCAGGAAGTCCAGCATGGGGCTCATCACCGACTGGCCGATGTCATCCTGGAACGCGCTCTGGGACGGCGGGAACGACACCTTGAGCGCGCTGAACGCGATCGGCGTGGTCACCTTCACGGCGTCGGCAAGGCCCAAGCTAGCCAGCGCCGCCTGCACGTTCTTCATGGCCTGGAGGAGCTTCGGCGTCAGGTCCTTGGCCTGCTGGAACACCTCGTTCCCCACGGTCACGCCGCGGATGTCCGTGGCCGGGTAGTGGGGCATCAGGTTGCTCTTCGCCCACCGGAGAGCGTACGACGGGTCAGCAGCCGCGGAAGCCACTAGCTCGTTGGGTAGCGCCACCACCAGGTTGATGCCCGTGTTGGCCATCGCGCTCAGCACCGTCGGGTCCGTGTCGTACACCCGCACCGTCGTGATCCCGTTCTTCTTCAGTAGCTGCACCACCGATGCTGGGTCCATCAGGTTGTTCCCGATCCTCCCGTAGCTCACGCCCACCTCACCGGCATCTGCAATTAGTAATGTACACAAGGAACCGCCGGCAGCATTGTTACAAGACTCTGTCCGAGGTAGCTATTTCATAAACAGAAGCGCTAATTTGTACTCGTCGATTACCTGCGCCGGAGAAGAGGAGCAGCGGCAATGCAGCGCCCACAAGGACGATGAGGAGGTGAGTGTGCCGCATGCTTTCCTGCGCTGGGTAGCAGAGTGTTAAGACGAGGAGAGGAAAGGGATGTATGACAAGCAAAAGGGTGGGCGACAATTTATAGAGACTAGCACTGTGCATGCAGCGCCATGGATGGTGGACCTGTAGCCGGGAAGGATATATACCGGCTTTTTCCTTGCCCAGAACACGATGAAATTAAAATGGAAGACTGGCTACGACGACTAGCAGCTGACCAAGTATGACTCCTCATTTGTCATTTCATCATATTAAAATGGAAGACTGGCTACGACGACTAGCAGCTGACCAAGTATGACTCCTCATTTGTCATTTCATCATCAGCGCAAGTTGCAGCAACTTGAAGAAGCCGACGATTTCAGTGTGTAGTACAGTAGTACGTGCCAATTGTGCAATTATAACAGATTGGCTCGATGTGTGATTGTGATGTAATCCACACACCACGATGGCTCACTAGTGGGCAACTGGGCATTGGCGGCCGCAACATTCCTGCGGGCGAAATGCATACCGAACTTCCCACCCCTTCTTCAGTTTTTCTTCTCTGCTGCTTGCCAGAAAGTTGTGTCAACTCGTGTGGAAAACACCTATAGGCAGGTCAAATATACGACTAGGAGCAATTAACATTGCTTCCACATGGCTCCCTAGTGTATTGCTGCATCAGTGCGTGTAAGGTTCAGAAAAATATCCGTGTGGGAGAACCCTTTTATATTAAAAAAAAATCCGTGTTGGTGCGGCCAGTATCTTCTATACTAAATGGTCCTTCGCCAAACTATTAGCCAGTAATGACCCCTTAGAAAACTTTCAACCAGATCTGGCCCCTCCCAAAAAACGACATACTAAAAGACGTTTTTAACAAGTATAGTCACCCGATTCAATTGGTTTATTCGGGTCCGTAAAATGCAAAAAAAACTATTTGAAATAAGCTATTAGATATGGCGTTTTTTAATCTTAGAGCTTCTGAAATTGTCAAAATACGCCAACAGGAATGACTTATTATGTGCCTTTTTGACAATCTCAGAGACTCATGTTGGTCGGGTGACACATATAAGATGAGCGTGCTAAAAGGTTTTACTATCTCATAAAAAAACTATTCAAAGGGAAAACTTATACTATGGCGCGTATGCAAAAGAAACAAGTGGTAGAATATATGTGACTATAAAGTTCATTAGATTTATCCTTTTCCCTCTTAACTAGCACAACGTATTAACGTCAAACTCCACATATCATTATGGATTTTGTATTACAATAAGTATATATTTTTTCTCAATTTTTGGTACACCAAAAATCTATATATAGAAGAAATGGGTGTATAGCTCTCATGGTGGTTAGAAAATCATTATTATGGAAAGGAGGAACCAACTATTGTTCCCCAATAGCCCACTTGAACGGGAAATCATCTTTGCCTCATAGGGGTAGATGCACCCACTACTTAAAAATGGCAAAAAAATCAAAAAAAAATTTGGATGTACAATCGGATATTCTATGTACGCAAAAAAAGTTTCATGGAAAAATGACATTTTTTGTGTCCTGTGTAAAAAAGACACATTTCGTGGAAAAAATGACATTCGGCTCCAGGGCTAACATGCTCCTCACCGAATAAAAAAAAAAGTAAAAGAAGAGCTCTTAGAGATTGGGATGGTACTCGGGGTACCATCGGGTACCATTGAGTCTGAATTTTTGTAGCCATTGATTAAAAATGTCCTACGATGTCCACATGCTACGACCAAGAAGGAAATGACATTAAAACAATATAAGCTTTAGCTTCTAGAATCTGACGCTATTTTCCTGCCTTTGCCAACCAAGTGCCCTCAACATTTTAAACTAGTCTCTAGATATTTTGGGACAAGTACTACCGGAGATAAATATTTCTGAATACCATCTTTATCAGCTCTCTAGTTATATAGATTTTGATATCTCCAATAGTATCATGTTTAAGCTCCCAAGCCCCTTACAAATGGACGATAAATAGATCGGAACTAGAAGTGCAAGACAAAAGTAAGATGGAAGTGTTAAATAATCCATAGCGTACCACATATCTAGACATCTAGTGTTATCCCAGGAGAAGTATGTCCTAAAGAAGCAAGGCTGATTCCTTTCAGAAACTCAGCAACTTCGGTGTGCTTCTTTTAAGTAAGCGAAACAAATTTCCTCTGCATTTGAGAAATGATGAATGTCGAAACCGAAACCAGACCCAAACTTTTTAAATTTAGGTAAAAATAGTGAAATCTGGGTAGTTGTCATATTATGTTCTAAAAATGGAACAAAAATATGTTTCTCGAGCTGGAAGCATGTTCACTTGGTTGCAACATAATAACAACACTACAATCGACACCATCACCAGGACCATCACGGCAGCATTTCACAAGCTCGCAAGTCTGGCGCGCTCGAAAAAAATCAGGAAAATTGAAGAACTGTAGAAATCTCACCAGTATATGATCCTTCCATCGAGGTCAAGAATGTGGTACGGACTGCCAAAGCGATTGAAGCACCCTGCAGTACTGCCTCTCCGCCAACCCAGCACCCGTGGCTCTGCCTTCCACCACCACATGGCCTTCCAGCTGCAGCGGCGACGAGCGCGAGAACGACTCGGAGCCACAACAACACGTCTGCGGGCCTCATCGAACCCCCCAGAGGGCCGGCTTGGAGGCGCCGGCGGTGGATGCGGCGTCCTCATATGCCATTTGCTCCTCCTCGCTGCACGGCGCCCGCAGCCGTCTGCTGCTGCAGTGGCTCTGCGGGCCCTGCCGGCGGGGAGATGTGTGCGTAGTGGTGGTGGTGGTGGGGGGGGGGGGGGGGGGGGGGGGGGGGGGCGACGGATTTGGGCGCGTCGTCGGCGGATTGGGTGCAGGGAGATAGCGAGATTAGAAAGAGTCATCCGAGGGAGACATAGCTGACAGGTGGGGCCGTTTGAAGAAATTATTTAATTCCTTTTTATTAAATAAATTAATAATGTTGATAGCGCTCCCACATTTTGGTACTACAAGTACCATCAGTTTTGTACCACCGTTAGATCGAACGGTTTCTAAAATTGTCAACCAGTGTAAAACTTGTAACAAAAGAATAGTAAAACATTTTTAAAATTAAGGAAGGTTCTAGTGACAAATATATACAAATGTTTCCTGGGAAATGATATATATGGTGCTCCGTGCGAAGAAACAAAATCAGTGGTCTTAAAATTATATTTTAAATCCCACTGTGGTTGATTTTGCTATGTACAGAGCACCAACAGTTGCATTACACGATCAAATTGGGCATGTATGTAGAAAATTTGTATATGTTCGTCGTCAATTTATTCAGAATTTTTGAAATGTTTTATAATCTGTTTCTTTTTTTGGAGACCATGTGAGCTCAGAAGTCGTTGTGAATTTCCCACCCCTTCTCCTTCTCTGCTGCTGCTTGCAAAGAAGTTAGGCATGTGCCAATGCATCATCTCGTAGCACGATATCATAGGAGTAATAATTAAGATACAATTAGTATAATGCATAGTTTACTATATGTTGTATCTATGATTTAGGGCTCATGCATGTATATGATTGGATTAGAACCAAATTTTGCTTATGACCATGTGTAAAGGTTGTATCTTAGTTAAGTATGCCACATAATCAAAAGCATGTGAAAGCGTGGTAAGGCACTTGCATTGACATATGCCTGTCAACTCGTGTGCGAAAAATCAAGATAGGTCAAGTATGCTTAGATTGCATGCATGTTACGTTATGTTAATCCTTCCTATGCATAATCTAACAGTGCTTCCATAGGACTCCTTATTGTATTGTTTCATCAGTGCGTTCAAAATGCTTGATCAATATTAGTCTTGGTGCGTCTACTGGGTGGCCACGTACTCCCAAAACTCACTATCTCTCTCTCTTCTTGTTGGAGAGTGGAAACTCAAAGTACCACATTGGATTTTTTTTCTCACGCCCGCTCAGGTTTTTTTTTTTTTTTTTTGCCAAATATGGCCTCTGAGCCAAACTAATCTTAATTCTGGTCTCTCTGCAAAACTATTTCCAAATCTGGCCTCTGAGGTCGGCTCTAGATAAAATGGAGCCAACTTTGTACATGTCGGCTCCATCCTATGTGGCACCGACCCTCTGTTTTAAAATTTTTAAGTCCTTAAGAAAACTATAAGACTTTCTGGATGACGCCGAACTGAACAAGGTCGGCTCCATTCTATTTGGCGCCGACCTCAAGAGGCCAGATTTGAAAACAGTTTTGAAAAGAGGCCATACATGTATTTAGTTGCTCAAGAGGGCCAGATTTGTCAAAAAATACCCGCTTTGCCATTGTTTTACACCCTCGTCGCTTCTCAATCCCTTCGAAGGGGAGCTCCCCCGTACTGCATCTGCCGCCGCCATATTAGAGCATTGTGGAGCTAAACTGGACTTATGAACTTATCCCAGCATGGCCGCTCGTCCACTCGAGCTCACACGGCTGCGCGTTGTTGCCCCCCGCCCGCACGCCGACGCACATCTCACTAATATGTACCAGTACCACCCTGTTAGAGCATCTCCACCGGGGGCCTCCAAATCGTTGTCCGGCACCCCCAATTGAGACCCAATTGGGGGGGTGCCAGACCTGTGTCCGGTCAATTGGGGGTGCAGCCCACAACGGCGCATCCCAAAGACAATTTTTTATTGAATTCAAACGAATTTAAAGGCATTTCAAATTTCATTCATATTCGGTGCAAATTACAAAATATTTGAACAAAATTTGAAAAAACCTAAACCCTATCCGCCGCCTAGCCTACTCCTCTCAGTCCCACCACGAGTCGTCGTCGCTGTCGTCGAGCACCACGGTGGCGGAGGAGGCAGCACGACTGGTGGAGGCACCGTCGTGGCGCGGCGATCGGCTGGAGGAGGCGCCGTCGGAGGAGGAGGAGGCTGCCATCTGGGCCGAGCTTGCCAGGGTCGCCATGAGGCCCCGCTCGAGTCCCGCTCGATGTCAACCACGAGTTGAGAGCGCCGCCAGCATGATCGGGCTGCCACTGTCATGCTCGTTCCGCAGCTCGGATGACCTCCACCGGAATTGCCTCCGCCCTGGGGCGATGGAGGAAGAGTCGCCCGCGCGGGCGTGGTGGCGAACGCTGGCGCTGGCGGCGTTCGCGGATGGTGATGCTGCCTCCACCACGCAGCGATGAGCGGCGCTCCTACTTCACCACGGGGCGCAGTGGAGGGAAGCGCGGCGCCGGTGGAAGGAGGCGCAGTGGGATGTCGCTGCCCGTGGCGGCGTGCCGACGGGCGGCCTCGATAGCGGAGGCAACCGTGTGGCCGGTTGCCTCCCACCAGTCGTGCCGCCCCTGGGTGTTGTAGCGCGTCTCGAGCGCTCTGAGGCCGTCGACGGTGGCGATGACCGCCTCCCGCTCACGCTCGAGCCAACGACCCAGTTGGCCTGGCCCTCGTCATTCTCGGGGAGGCGCCGCTCCGCTGTCAAGCGATGAATCGCCGCATCTGCTCCGCCGTCTCAGGCAGCGGAGGCACGGGAAGGCCACCAGCCGAGACGGCCCAGTGCTTGGGCAGGCGGCAGTCCGGAGGGGCGAGGAGCCCGTACCGGTGCAGCTCCCATGCGTCCTCGCTCCCGATGGTGCAGCTGCCGTATGCCATGGATGCAGTTGCAAGGAGGGGCGAGGAGAGTGAGGGCGAGAGAGAAGAAGGGGTGGTAAGCACGGCGAGGGCGCCGGCTTTTATCGTGGCGATGGGAAGTGCGACCGGCGTAAATGCGACGCGCGGGGAATCCGCAACGCCGGCCGCGTGGCCTAGGGAGCCGTCGCGTCGCCTGGCCGCCGTTAATGGCATGCGTGTGTGCAGGCGCACCGCCGTCCAGTCGCGTCGCGTTGGAAACCGCCGACGACTGCGCCATTAACGCGGTCAGACCAGCCTCCTGCACAGCGCGATTAATATCGCATGTTTGCGTCATGTCTCTATGACGGTTGGGACCGACCTGTCGGAGGCCATGTCCACCCCATGTGCGGCTCTAAACTTGGAGGCCCTTTCGGGGGTGTCGGACACGATTAAGCTCGGTCCGACCTTTTCGAGGGTGCCGCTGGTGGCCGATTTTAGCGTCCGGACCCCCAATGGGCCATTGGAGGGTCAATTGGAGGCCCGGTGAAGATGCTCTTACATATCTTTCCAAATTTCGGTCCGCAAAAAAACTATAGAAAATAAGTATAGGTCATGGTGCTTAGAAAAAACACACTTAGAAAAAGTGGAGAAACCAAGAACGCAGTGCAGCACTATTGTCCCACAATTGGCCACTTGCACGTAGTGGTGATTTAGTGCTCGAATCTCGATCCCGAGCTTCAATGGTACCGGTACTTATAAAAATTGTAAAAAAAAATAGATTGCAAGTTTCACAAAAATCTGGAAAACAATTCTCGAGTGTAGCCAACGGTGCATTCCATGAACGCACAAAAATCAAATGCTTTGTATTCTGAACTACACAAAATAACAAAGGTGTGGATTTGATTATTCATATTTTAAATCTGTAAATTTATTAGATTTCGTCTTTTTGTGTAGATCAGAATACAATGTATCTTAAGTTGAGATTTCGCAGTTTTGTGGGAAACACCATTCGCTACATTCGAGATCTTTTTTTGTTAGCTTTTTACATATTTACTTAATTTTTTTAAAATTCTAGAATCGCTGGAGCCCATAAGCACAAAATACTATTCGATTTGCACGTGTATACTATATCCATTAACAGTTCGATCGGCACCTCCCTCATGCATGGTGCCCTCGTCAATCGTGTCAAAGCAAGTTTAAGATCTGCTAGTGCTAGCTAGTTTTCTGCTTGTGCACTCGTGTGGATAGAAAATGGGAACAATTCTGCCCAATGTTTGAACGTACTTGTAAAGTCCAAATGCTACTCCCCATAGTGGACTAGTGGCATTCAGACGTCTACCAGTGTTGACGCTGCCGGCTGTATCAAGTCATAGTAGGGAAGACTTGAATTCATATCACCGGATCAATATAACCGGGATCACGATCTTGTGGGCGCAGATGTATATATATCCAACATTCGGATCGAAAAAATGATCCAGCTAATGCAAAGCTTCAGGACTGTGTGCAGCTGACGAATTGCCGATCAGCAGAGGCAGGAAATAGCTTTTTCCTCTTTTTTTCTTTTTTTTTTGACGAGGCATGAGTCAGTTGACGAAATGCCTGACCTGTGGGCTGTGCAGTGCAGCCCGGGCTCCAGCTGTATAACTTGACATCAGCGGGCCTGGCCCAGAGTAGCGTTGCGGTGGAATTCATTTTGTATTCCATGACAGTGCTCCTTTCATTTAAAATATTCAAACATTATATTTGTAGGTTTGAAAACAAATCTGGAAAAAAATCTGGGCAAAGAGATGTTTTATCCTACAATGCAAAATTATTTGTATTATGGGCTACACAAAAATCTGATAAAATCTAGAAATTTGAAAATATCCCTACCGAGATCCATACCTTTTCCATTTTGTGTAGCTTAGAATACAAAGTATTTGACATTGCTATTTTACACGTTTATGGGATACATCATTGGCAACAACCAGATTTGTTTTGAAACTCATAAGTATTGCTTTCGGTGTTTTAATTAACAGGATCACGGAAATTTTCTTGTGAATCAAAAATCTCCACTCGTGCTTTCTATTCGTTTATTGTGTGTATACTTTGTACATTGAGGCCGCACGAGATAGACAGAGAGAGAAGTTATGGCCAATGTAGGCGTATCTCCCGTACTTCTCCGCGTGTGCGTCGACCGATCCTCTAGCCCGGGGGTTGCTTTAAACTTGTCATACGTGTCTACTTACACACAGTGGCGGACCCAAAAATAATTCAAAGCCTGGACAAACAGTGAAATTAAATCCTAATAGCACTAATTTTAATCAAGCTTGCTATTGAATTAAGCTGTGTCAGCCATCCGGAAGCCCGGGCAAGCGCCGGGCATAGGGGCGGCTGGATCCGCCACTGCTTACACAGGCAGCGAACACGCCCTATATATGGCTTTTTCATTTCTTAATTCTAACTTCCTCTGTTCCTAATTATAAGATGTGGGTTATACAGACTAAAATGAGTAAATAGACACACTAAAAACGTCTCGATGCATAAAAATCTGAAAAGGCGAAACATATTATATTTAGAAACGGAGTGAGTACATCGCACGCTCCTTGGTGCGTGCAGTGGAGCGACCATGCAACCGTCGTCAACAACTCGCATGCATGCACCATGCAGTGTGTGCCCACGAAACGTGACTCCCGGCTCCCGATGGTGAACTCATGCATGCTGGTTGCGCACTCGCCCACTCCAGTGCAGATCGTTATTAATTGGCGCGTGTCTCTATTAACCTGGACCGAGATCTGGCGGAAGGTAAGCCCTAGTGGCATCTTATATTTACTAATTGGAGGCACCGTAAAAGCCTCCACGTTAATCCTAGAGATTAGAAAATGTAATCCATCCGATTAGCCTCCGATTCATCTGTAGCCATTAGATTAAGCGCAGCCTCCACCTGACGTACCGAGGCGTGACTCCTCTCCTTTATCTCCCGATCGACATCTTTCATCTAAAAAAAATATATAAGCGCACTGTCCTCGGCGGCGCTCCTATTCCTTATCGATTGCACTGGGCTTCTGCAGCCACGAATCTATGTGCAGCCCCACATCAGGATGATGGATTTGTTAGAGATAGCATGCGCTCACATGAAATTGATTATTTAATACCTAGGAGAGTCCACGATGGATTGCCCGCTGCTTTTCCAATCTAAACGTCTCCAGCTAGCATGCAACCACGCATCAGGTAATGATATTCTCTCCAATCTCAAGGTCTCCAGCTTACTCATGATTTGTTTTCGAGATCCTCTCATGAGTTGCCATGGCCAAATATTGCCTCCCCAGCGTCAAATCATGTGCTTTCTTTTTTACGGTCGTGATCTGATAGGTAGCTGCTGTTTTTAAAGTCGGTAATGAGCTGTGGAAATTTAGTTAGTTTTTACACTAAAAAATGTTCAGAACCAATCCTTTTTCAAGTTTAGATCAGATTCTTATTTTCATATCAAGAGAATAATTTATTTGCTTATGTATGCAGGAAAAAAGGGGAGACAAAGTGGTAATTCGTTACTAACTCTTATACAGACACGACATACTGTACCTGGGATCAGCCTTTTACCGATTTACGATAAGGTTGATATTTTCATATCAGGAGAATAATTCGACGTCGTCCCGAGAATTTCTCACCCAAAATACAGTATCTCAACGTAGTGCTTGCTGTTTTTGAGGCGTTTCTTGCAAGATACAAGAGTCATCTGAAACCAATGGTCCATGAATGAGGTAATGACCCGAAGACAAGAAGAAATATGTTCGTTTGATTTATGCGCTTCCACTCAATTATGTTTCAATCAACATTAGATTGATGTTCATGCAAAGGGACGCTTAGATGCATAAAGAAAGGTTGGAGTGTAGTTATTTTCTTTACTATGTTGCTGTTAAAGGATATTTGTTCGAGGAATTTTATTGTCTGAAAGTGCAATTTACTAAAGCAATAGATTGTGGTAAAACTATTATGTGGTGCATAGATTCAACTTATAGTAGTTTGAGTTTCATAAACATTTTGTATCCGGCTTATTATGAATTCCAGTAAAAATGTTTATATTCCTGTAGATCTCACTCAATTTCCATAGGTGAGTTCAAACTTATGATGCACAAGGATAGGCGGAAATAAATGTAACTTATTTCCATAATAACACATTTGCTAACCATAGCAAATATGACCAAATTATGTGCATTCGCCTAACTGTTTTATTGCAGTGGTTAAATCCACATGTTATCGCCAACACAACTCACTAATTGTTGCATCTATTCATAGAGGTCACCCATTTAATCTTGCTATCACTGCTCCATTAGAATAGTTTCCTGTATATCGGAAATTGCTTTTGGCTCCCGAGCTCCAGTGCTATCTACGCTTCAAAAACATCGAAACTCATATTTATGTGTTTTAAAAAGTCTAAAAACATTTTGGGTGTAGCCAATACTATATCCCATGAGCGTGTAAAAATAAACTTCAAATACTTTGTACTCGGAGCTATACAAAAATAACAAATTCTGATAAAACTTGGAGATTTGAAAATATGCATAGTTAGGTCCACATTTTTGTTATTTTTGTATAGCTCAGAATATAGTTTTTATTGTTGATATTTTGCACGTTCAAGGTCTATACTATTGGCTACACCCGAATTTGTTTTCAGAGTTTTTTGAAACAAAGAAATATGATTTTCGATTTTTTTTTACCGGAGGGATCACCGGAACTCGGGAGCCAAAAATCTCCACTCTATACTGGATTATTTATAACCTCAGGTTAGTAGAGAGCAGGAGTTCTACACCAAAATATTCACGTTCACCACTATTTGGTGCACTTCTCATATTATGACACAAAGAATTATCACTATATTAATTGATAATGTGTTCTGAGTTATCTGCATGTATATTGACCCATAGATACTTTAACCCGGAATTGGTTTGTGTATGAACCTTTCCATAAGATTTTCATACGACACCACACCGAGTGTCTTGATCGGAGGGTCGTTGGATGCATAGCAGGACCCATTTTAGATTATCTCTCTTCTTATAGTGCTCTTTCTCACAAATAATTATGTTCACTCTGACTGGATCAGCATTGTAACACTGATCTGCCCAAACAGTTCCTCCTATTTGTACACGTGTTATCACACCGTCATATTTTCCTTCAGATAGGACAAAGGCGAACATTCTTTCAGCTGATTGAGAAGTGTATTAGTCTTTCGTATTCAACGGGAAAGACAAACGATGCAATTTGAATATATATAGTATCCATAGCGTTTTTGCATCATTTAGTGAAGTTATAAATTGAGTGTAAATGATTGTGTCCCAATTATAGTAGTCCGTGCTCAGTAAGTAGAAGTTATATTAGAAGCATGGAACAATATATTAAGAGAGTTCGCGATAACTCAAAATTCTACCCGTCAGATGTTAAGCAAGCATATTATCCTCGGTGTAAATAAAAACCAAGGTTATAATAGTAAGAATATATAATTTTGGAAACAAGATTGTTGGATTCAAGACTTTCATCCTTTGCTATCTACTTTACCCAATTTATAAATTTCAGCAACTTTTTTTAATTTTCTTCCATTCGTCTGTAGTGTATATTTTGAGAAGCGAGTGGTGATATTTTGAACATAATGTGTTGTTGTCAAGTGAATGACTCGACTCTATAGCTATTACGGAATTAGAGTAACATAATCCTAATTAAAATAATTTTTATTCAGAGAAACTAGCCCGTGCAGTTGCACAGGTTGATGACTAGTGTAGCCTAACGAGATACGGTGCTACCGTCCAAATTGGCCGGAAGAGACTTGGAGAGGCAAGCATGAGCGAGTGCGTTGTAACTTAGCTCAAGAGTGAAGGTTCCGGCCGCCGGCCAACGCCGACCGTTACATCCGGATGGAAGGAACCAGCTTGGGAAGGTGATGCGCAGACGCTTCTGCTAATTGTGTCCGGGCCCTACAGATGATAGCGGCGGCCGTATCCATGGCCAATATTCTCGAGGAAAAAGAGCATCCATGGATGCAGATAATTTGCAGTTACAGGGAAGCGAGAACGGGATCCGTTTGTCCCAATTTTTTCCTTATTTTGTATTAGTACACCACGGATGCACGATGAACGTTGTTGTTCCACGGTCAAGCTCAAGAAGGACTTCAAAGTTTAAACCCGGTGTACCTCAGTGACGGAGCCGGCTGTCAGAGTTATGCGGGAACGATAGCCTCGTTAGAGGCATCGGGTACGTGTTATATAGGGTGGGAAAAGCCCCCACCGTGGCACGTACAGGAGGTACGGTACGATTGGAGTACTACTCCGTATCGTACCCGTACACGATTATTACATGGACTATTACATGTTTAACACCCCCTTAATCTAAACCTTTCTGAAGGTTGAGATTACGCTTAAACTCATCTAGACTTTTACAGGAAGCGCCTTAGTGAAGCCATCTGCAATCTGATCCTTGCTAGAGATAAAGCGGGTATCCAAAGCATTATGAGCAACTCTCTCACGTACAAAATGAAAATCAAACTCAATATGCTTAGTGGAAGCATGAAACACCGGATTTGCAGATAGATATGTGGCTCCTAAAATATCACACCAGATATTTGGTTTTTTCCTTCAACTTTACTCCAAGCTCACCAAGAAGGGCCTCAACCCAAATCATTTATGTTGTAGCATTTGCTAATGACTTGTATTCAGCCTCAGTACTGGACCGAGACACTGTGGGCTGTTTGCGTGCACTCCAGGAGACTAGGTTCGGACCAACAAATATGGCAAAACCACCCGTGGAGCGACGATCATCTGGGCATCCTGCCCAATATGCATCTGAAAAGGCACTTAAAAGAAGTGAGTGAGACTTAAGAAATGTAATCCCAATTGTCTTGGTATCCTGAACATATCTGAGAATGCGCTTGGCAGCTGTCCAGTGTGTCGTTGTTGGAGCATAAAGGTACTGACAAACCTTGTTTACCGAAAAAGACAGATGGACATGTCAAAGTCAAGTACTGTAAGGCTCCAACAATGCTTCTATATTTTGTACTATCTTATGGACTGAGTGGTGTACCATCGGTAAGGGACAACTGTTCTCAAGGAGACAATGGTGTAGGAGCCGGTTTGCATTTTCGCATTACCAACTTTCTCAAGCAACTCATTAGCATATTTTTCTTGTGTCAAAAGCAAACCATTGTGTATCTTTTTCACTTCAATGCCTAAAAAGAAATGTAAGTCTCCCAAGTCCTTTATGGCAAATCAGCATTAAGATCCCGAAGTAGGGCAGATATGGCATGATCAGATGAGCTTGTGATTATGATATCATCAACATAAATGAGGACAAAAACAGTGATACCTGACTTGTCATAGAGAAACAAGGAAGTATCAGCCTTAGATGGTGTAAAGCCAAGAGCACATAACTTGGAACTTAAACGAGAAAACCATGCTCGAGGGGCCTGTTTTAATCCATAGAGAGCTTTATCAAGTTTGCAAATATGATACGGAGCGTGTGGGTTCTCAAAACCTGGAGGTTGTTTCATGTACACTTCCTCTTCCAGAACACCATAAAGAAACACGTTTTTGACATCTAGCTGCCGTAGACTCCATCCACGAGAAACAGAAAGAGCCAAAACAGTTCTAATTGTTGCTATTTTAACCACGGGACTGAAAGTATCTTCATAGTCGATGCCATACCTTTGTTTGAAACCTTTTGCAACAAGACGAGCCTTGTACCTGTCAATTGTACCATATGCTCTCTTTTTGATACGGTAAACCCATTTGCAATCAATCAAATTTTTGTTGGTGCTAGTGATACGTCTCAAACGTATCTATAATTTTTGATGTTCCATGCTTGTTTTATACCAATTGCTACATGTTTTGCATCTACTTTATATCACTTTTATACATTTTTTGGGACTAACCTATTAACAAGATGCCGAAGTGCCAGTTCCTGTTTTCTGCTGTTTTTGTATTCCAGAAAAGCTAGTCTGGAAATATTCTCGGAATTGGACGAAACTACACGGGGGTGCCTATTTTTCCAGAACACGCCTGACGGAGCGAAGGAGCAGCAGAGGAGGGCCACCAGGAGCCACACGCACCAGGGCGCGGGCCCCCCTCTGCCGCGCCCTGGGTGGTGTGGGCCCCTCGGGGGTCCGCAGCCGCCGCCCTTTCGCCTACTTATTCCCCCCGACGCGAAAACCCTAAGTACCTGAGCAAATATCCACGAAAAGTTCCAGAGACGCCGCCGTCGTCAACCCTAGCTCGGGAGGGTTCAGAACCTCTTCCCGGCACCCTGCCGGAGAGGGGAATCGTCACCGGAGGCTTCTACATCGCCATGCCTGCCTCCGGAGTGATGCGTGAGTAGTTCATCCTTGGACTACGGGTCCATAGCAGTAGCTAGATGGTTGTCTCTCCACTTTGTGCCATCATGTTTAGATCTTGTGAGCTGCCCTACATGATCAAGATCATATTATTGTAATGCTACATGTTGTGTTTGCTGGGATCCGATGAATATTGAATATTATGTCAAGTTGATTATCAATCTATCTTATATGTTATTTAAGATCTTGCATGCTTTCCGTTACTCGTAGATGCTTTGGCCAAGTAGATGCTTGTAACTCCAAGAGAGAGTATTTATGCTAGATAGTGGGTTCATGTCTCCGTTTAACCTGGGACAGTGACAGAAAGTTCTAAGGTTGTGGATGTGCTGTTGCCACTAGGGATAACCTAACGATGCTATGTCCACGGCATATGTGTTTGTTTACATTACGCACTTTACTTAATGCAATTATCCGTTGCTTGCAACTTAATACCAACGGGGGACTCGGATGACAACCCGGCGGTGGATTATTAGTCATAGATGCTGTTGGATAACGATCTATGTATTATGTCGTAATGCCCAATTAAATATCATAGTAGTCAACATGTCATGTATATGCATTGTCATGCGCTCACTATTCGTCAATTGCCCAGCTGTAATTTGTTCACCCAACATGTTAGTTATCTTTTATGGAGAGACACCACTAGTGAACTGTGGACCCCGGTCCATTCTTTTACACTGATTAAACAACCACAAACTGCAAACTGTTCCTTTTTCATTCTCTGCAATTTAATACTCATTTTCCACACCATACGTTTAATCCTTTGTTTTCAGCAAGCCAGTGAGATTGACAACCTCACTGTTTCGTTGGGGCAAAGTAGTTTGATTGTGTTGTGTGCAGATTCCACGTCAACAGTCCAGACTCCGCAACAGCTATTTTTCTGGCGCCGTTGACAACCTTCTGAAGAGTTGCTGCTCCTACTGGTTCGATAACCTTGGTTTCTTTCTGAGGGAAAACTTGCTGCTGACTACATCATACCTTCCTCTTGGGGTCTCCCAACGAACGTGTGTTTCACGTCATCAAGCTATTTTTCTGGCGCCGTTGCCGGGGAGTAGAATTCTTCAAAGCTCCCTCCGTCAAGCACTATTTTTCTGGCGCCGTTGCCGGGGAGACAGCAGTCTTCTGCAAGGGGAGTTTCACGCTTCCAATCTCTTTACTTTGTTTTTGTCTTGCTTAGTTTATTTTATTTTATCTTGTTTGCTTTCAATTATCAAAAACACAAAAAAATTAGTTACTTGCATCTAGTTTACTTTCAAGTTATTTTCTGTACTGTTTTTATTTCTGCTAAAATGAGTACTCCTGAGAACACTAAGTTGTGTGATTTCACTAGCACGAACAACAATGATTTCATATGCACACCTATTGCTCCACCTGCTGCTTCAGCAGAATTTTATGAAATTAAACCTGCACTTTTAAATCTTGTTATGAAAGAGCAATTTTCTGGTGTTAGTACTGATGATGCTGCTGTTCACCTTAATAACTTTGTTGAACTTTGTGAAATGCAAAAGCTCAAGGAAGTAGATGGTGATATTATTAAACTGAAACTTTTTCCTTTCTCCTTGAGAGGACGTGCTAAAGAATGGTTGCTATCTTTGCCTAGAAATAGTATTGATTCATGGACTAAATGCAAAGATGCTTTTATTGGAAAATATTATCCTCCTGCTAAGATTATTTCTTTGAGAAGTAGCATAATGAATTTTAAGCAATTTGATAATGAACATGTTGCTCAAGCATGGGAGAGAATGAAATCATTGGTTAAAAATTGTCCCACTCATGGACTGACTACTTGGATGATCATCCAAACCTTCTATGCAGGATTAAATTTTTCTTCGAGGAATTTATTGGATTCGGCCGCTGGAGGTACCTTTATGTCCATCACTTTGGGTGCTGCAACAAAGCTTCTTGATGATATGATGATTAATTATTCTGAGTGGCACACCGAGAGAGCTCCAACAGGTAAGAAGGTAAATTCTGTTGAGGAAACCTCCTCCTTGAGTGCCAAAATTGATACTATTATGTCTATGCTTGCAAATGGTCAAACACATGTTGATCCAAATAATGTTCCTTTAGCTTCTTTGGTTGCTCAAGAAGAGCATGTTGATGTGAACTTCATTAAAAATAATAATTTCAACAACAATGCTTATAGGAATAATTTTGGTAATAGCAATTATAGGCCCTATCCTTCTAATAGTGGCAATGGTTATGGAAATTCCTATAGTAACTCCTACAACAATAATAAGAGTGTACCCTCTGATCTTGAAGTTATGCTTAAGGATTTTATTAGTACACAAACTGCTTTCAATAAAACTGTTGAGGAGAAATTTGGGAAAATTGATGTGCTTTCCTCTAAAGTTGATAGTCTTGCTCTTGATGTTGACTTATTGAAACTAAAGAACATGCCTCATGATGTTAAAGAGAGCAAAACTCTCAATGCTATACAAGTTAAAATTGATAACAATGTGAGGATGTTAGCTGAATTGCATGCTAGATGGGAAAGAGAGGATGAAATTGCTAGAAAGAACAATATTGCTAGAGTTTATACTATTACTACTTCTGAAAATGCTTCAAACTCAAGTGTTAACAAACCTCCTACCATTAATGGCAAGATAGTTGGTGTTGGTAATGTTTCCACTTCTATTGCAAAATGTCCTAAATTGCCTGATAACTCTGAAACTGTCCTTGATAAAGATGCTGAAATTTCTAGCAATAAGGAAGAGAATAATTCCATTACTTTTGATGATAATGACTTTGATTTTGATGGTTGCAATATTTCTGAAGTAATTAAGTTCTTGCAAAAGCTAGCTAGAAGTCCTAATGCTAGTGCTATAAACATGGCTTTTACTAAACATATTACTAATGCTCTCATACAAGTTAGGGAAGAGAAATTAAAACATGAAGCTTCTATCCCTAGGAAGTTAGAAGATGGTTGGGAGCCCATCATTAAATTGAAATTGAATGACTTTGATTGCAATGCTTTGTGTGACCTTGGTGCTAGTATTTCTGTTATGCCTAAAAGATTATATGATATGCTTGATTTAGCACCTTTGGAAAATTGTTACTTGGATGTTCACCTTGTTGATTCTACTATTAAAAAACCTTTGGGAAGAATTGATGATGTTCTTATCATGGTTAACAACAATTATGTCCCCGTTGATTTTATTGTCTTGGATATTGAGTGCAATCCATCATGCCCTATTGTGCTGGGAAGACCTTTTCTTAGACTGTAGGTGCTATTATTGATATGAAAGAAGGGAATATAAAATATCAATTTCCTCTCAAGAAAGGTATGGAACACTTTCCTAGGAAGAAGATTAAGCCACCTTATGATTCTATTGTTCGAACAAATTACAATGTTGATGCTTCTTCACTTGGTAATACTTGATGCATGCTTTGTGCCTAGCTAAAAGGCGTTAAAGAAAAGCGCTTATGGGAGGCAACCCATTTTATTTTTCTGCAATTTTTCTTTTATTGAGTCAAGGAGTTTGTTTACTTCTGTAGCAACTCCTTTGTATCTTTATTTTCTCGCATTGTTGTGCCAAGAGTAGCCTCTAATGATAAGATGATGCTTAATTTTGATTGCTGCGCAGAAACAGATTTTTGCTGTTCACTGTACGAAATTCCTAAAATCACCAGATTGTTAATTAAATCTGAAATTTTTGTGCGTAATCTTTATGAATGTCTGAAACTTTCATTAGTTCAGAGTTTCTCGATCTGAGCGTCGTAAGTGCCTCGAAAAAATTCGTCTTTGCGGACTGTTCTGTTTTAGACAGATTATGCCTTTTTATTTTGCATTCTCTCTTTTACTAGTGTTGAGTGAAATTCTTTTTTGGGTGGAAGAGCTTCACATAACATCAGTGGCTGTAGCTAATGTTTAAAGTAACAAATCATATTGCGTCTTTAGAACATGTGAATTTTTGATTATGCACTAACCCTCTAATGAGATCTACTTTGAGTTTGGTGTGACGGAAGTTTTCAAGGGTCAAGAGAGAAGGATGATATAATAGGATCAAGAAGAGTGAAGAGCTTAAGCTTGGGGAGGCTCCCATGGATCTCCCCAGCATATTTCAAGAAGACTCAAGCGTCTAAGCTTGGGGATGCCCAAGGCATCCCCTTCTTCATCGTCAAAATTATCAGGTCATCTCTAGTGAAACTATATTTTAATTCTTTCACATCATATGTGCTTTTCTTGGAGCGTCTGTGTGCTTTTATTTTCAGTATTGCATTTTTATTTTCAATAAAGCTTGACTGGACCCTAGCATTCTTGATTGGGAGAGAGACACGCTCCGCTTTTTCATGAGAATACTCCTATTCTTCACTTATATTTGTTGAGTATTCATATCTAGCGCTGTTCAGCTTTTAGCTCTTGTTTTCATGTATCTCTTGTCAGAGCTATTAGCTTTCTTTTGTAGAAAGTACTCTCTTGCTTCACTTATATTTGTTTGGAGAGTTGATGAAATAAATTGATTGGTGTTTGGTTGGTTCAGAAAATGTTGCATGTGGTAATTGGTATAAGGAAAAACTTGCTTAATCTTGTAGATCACTAAAATGGATAACTTGATGCTTGTCAATTGTTTTGAGTTAACAAGTAGATCATGATTAAATTGTGCATCACATGAGTTAAGCCTATTAGTGAAGAACTACCGTAAAGCTTGTTGAAAATTTGGTTTGCATCGGTGGTACTCTAAGGTCTAGATATTTTCTAATAACAGGGTTTGGTTAACAAGGAAGACGGTATGAAGTCTTATAACGTTTGCAATATGTTTGTCATATAAAACTTGGTGTACGGGTTGATATTCTTGTTTGCTTACATAACCTTGCTAGCCTAAACTCTGTACTGAGAGGGAATGCTTCTCGTGCATCCAAATCCTTGAGCCAAAATCCATGCCATTTGTGTCCACCATAACTACCTATATGTGGTATTTCCTTGCCACTCCAAGTAAATTTTTCATGTGCTACCTTTAAATTATTCAAAATGTTATTATTCCCTTTTTGTGTCAATGTTTACTAGCTCATGAGGAATTAGTGTGGTTATTCTTTATTCTATTTGTCGAGTGGACTTTTACACCTGGACTAGTGGCATATACATCCGCTTATCCAATAACTTGCAAAAAGAGCTGGCAACGGGGTGCCCAGTCCCAATTAATTACAACTTTAACCAATTAATTCTCTTCACACTTTTGCCCTGATTCATCAGTAAGCAATGACAAACAGTGAAATACCTGAATGTGTGTAAACCAAAGAGAAAGAGGGATGATCTGCCTTGCTGGTAGAAATAACGTCCTTCATGGGAGCCGCTCTTAAAAGTCCGTTCGACAGGTAGAATACTGTTCTCACCCGCTACCATTCGTTGACAATTAACAAACACCTCTCAAAAATAGATACTCCTCCATGGTATGTGATTGATGGAAGGCACCCGAGGATTCGGTTAGCCATGGCTTGTGTTAGCAAGGTTGGGAGGAGTATCAAATATTTTATGCAATCTCTATATGCTTTCAAAAACCTAAAAGCTCTAGCACATGATTTAATCCCTGCTTCCCTCTGCGAAGGGCCTTTCTTTTACTTTTATGTTGAGTCAGTTTTCCTATTCTTTCTGTCTTCCACAAGCAAACACTAGTGTCAACTTTGTTACAACATGCGTTATATGCAATGTATTGGACTTGTTATACTACTTTGTGTTGACAATATCCATGAGATAAATATGTTGAAAGTTGAAGCAAATGCTGAAACTAAATTCTTCCTTTGTGTTGATTAAATACCTTTTATTAGAAACTATTGCTTTATGAGTTAACACTTATGCAAAACTGTTTGATGCTTGTCTCGAAAGTACTATTCATGAAAACGTTTAGCTTGTGTGATTCATTGTTTACTCATTATCTATTTGGTAGCAAATTATAGACCATTGACTTGGATCACTTCATTCATTTACATGTGCCTTGCAATATTATATGATCAAGATTATGATAGTAGCATGTCACCTCAAAAATTATTTGTTTTTATCGTTTACCTACTCGAGGACGAGTAGGAACTAAGCTTGGGGATGCTGATACGTCTCAAACGTATCTATAATTTTTGATGTTCCATGCTTGTTTTATACCAATTGCTACATGTTTTGCATCTACTTTATATCACTTTTATACATTTTTTGGGACTAACCTATTAACAAGATGCCGAAGTGCCAGTTCCTGTTTTCTGCTGTTTTTGTATTCCAGAAAAGCTAGTCTGGAAATATTCTCGGAATTGGACGAAACTACACGGGGGTGCCTATTTTTCCAGAACACGCCTGACGGAGCGAAGGAGCAGCAGAGGAGGGCCACCAGGAGGCCACACGCACCAGGGCGCGGGCCCCCCTCTGCCGCGCCCTAGGGTGGTGTGGGCCCCTCGGGGGTCCGCAGCCGCCGCCCTTTCGCCTACTTATTCCCCCGACGCGAAAACCCTAAGTACCTGAGCAAATATCCACGAAAAGTTCCAGAGACGCCGCCGTCGTCAACCCTAGCTCGGGAGGGTTCAGAACCTCTTCCCGGCACCCTGCCGGAGAGGGGAATCGTCACCGGAGGCTTCTACATCGCCATGCCTGCCTCCGGAGTGATGCGTGAGTAGTTCATCCTTGGACTACGGGTCCATAGCAGTAGCTAGATGGTTGTCTCTCCACTTTGTGCCATCATGTTTAGATCTTGTGAGCTGCCCTACATGATCAAGATCATATTATTGTAATGCTACATGTTGTGTTTGCTGGGATCCGATGAATATTGAATATTATGTCAAGTTGATTATCAATCTATCTTATATGTTATTTAAGATCTTGCATGCTTTCCGTTACTCGTAGATGCTTTGGCCAAGTAGATGCTTGTAACTCCAAGAGAGAGTATTTATGCTAGATAGTGGGTTCATGTCTCCGTTTAACCTGGGACAGTGACAGAAAGTTCTAAGGTTGTGGATGTGCTGTTGCCACTAGGGATAACCTAACGATGCTATGTCCACGGCATATGTGTTTGTTTACATTACGCACTTTACTTAATGCAATTATCCGTTGCTTGCAACTTAATACCAACGGGGGACTCGGATGACAACCCGGCGGTGGATTATTAGTCATAGATGCTGTTGGATAACGGTCTATGTATTATGTCGTAATGCCCAATTAAATATCATAGTAGTCAACATGTCATGTATATGCATTGTCATGCGCTCACTATTCGTCAATTGCCCAGCTGTAATTTGTTCACCCAACATGTTAGTTATCTTTTATGGAGAGACACCACTAGTGAACTGTGGACCCCGGTCCATTCTTTTACACTGATTAAACAACCACAAACTGCAAACTGTTCCTTTTTCATTCTCTGCAATTTAATACTCATTTTCCACACCATACGTTTAATCCTTTGTTTTCAGCAAGCCAGTGAGATTGACAACCTCACTGTTTCGTTGGGGCAAAGTAGTTTGATTGTGTTGTGTGCAGATTCCACGTCAACAGTCCAGACTCCCTCGACAGCTATTTTTCTGGCGCCGTTGACAACCTTCTGAAGAGTTGCTGCTCCTACTGGTTCGATAACCTTGGTTTCTTTCTGAGGGAAAACTTGCTGCTGACTACATCATACCTTCCTCTTGGGGTCTCCCAACGAACGTGTGTTTCATGCCATCAAGCTATTTTTCTGGCGCCGTTGCCGGGACAAATCTTCATCCTCAAATAAGCTCCCGTCAAGACGCTAACGAAAATAGTATCAGCTAGCAGGAACTAGGTGCCAAGTTTTGTTCTCCATTAATGCAGTATATTCCTCCTCCATAGCTTGGCGCCAGTTTGTATCACCAAGAGCCTCAGTCAATGTGTTTGGTTCAACTGTGGAGGAAAGCATAGCATATCGAACAGTACCATCTTTGCATATTTTTGGCTGTCGAATACCTTTCTGCAGGCGAGTACGTGGTTCTGGAACTGGTGGTGCAGCAGCAGAAGGAGACTCGGACAAAACAGGGGAATCTTCCACGCTGGGGCTAGCCGCAGCAGATCCTGCAGGCGACGGTGTGTGGGCTTCAGCAGAGGAGCCAGCCGCAGAAGATCCCGAGCTAGGGGAATCTTCAGCATGTGCAGCGCGACGTGGCAACGCAGGAGGCGTGGAGGCGGACGTGGACCCAGGCGACGCGACGGACGAGGCCGGTGACGTGCCAGGCGCATCGTCCTCGGGATCCAACGCAGCATATCAACATCGGGATCGGGTGCCTCGGGATCGGAGCCGTCAGAGGAATGTTCAGGCATATCAACCTCGTGTTCTGCATGGTTTTCGTCATTTTCTGGAGCATCTTCAACATGAGTTTTCGAAGGCATTTCTTCTCCGTTTTCACTCAGATTTTCTTCTGTGGCTTGCTATTCCTGATGCACATTAGTAATAGGCACAATAGGATACATATGATCATCAATATTATGTGCAACCCCATGATTAGAATGTGTTGAGGATGGAAGCAACAAGATTTCACGCCGAAGGCGAGAGCCAGCATTAGGATGTATTTCAGCAAAGGGAAAAATATTCTCATCAAAGACTACATCACGGGAAATGTAAACACATCTGTGAAATCTAGACACTTGACACCTTTATGGAGAAGACTATAGCCCAAAAAGACACATCGTTTAGAACGAAAAGAGAGTTTGCGCTTGTTATAAGGACGGAGATTAGGTCAACAAGCACAACCAAAAGTTCTTAGGGCATCGTAGTTTGGTTTGACATTGAGAAGACACTCGGTGGGAGTAGAAAACTGAAGGACCTTGGTAGGAAGCAAGTTTATAAGGAATGTGGCTATGAGAAAGGCCTCATCCCAAAATTTTAAAGGCATGGAAGCATTGGCTAACAAAGCAAGGCCAACCTCAACAATATGGCGATCTTTACGTTCAGCTCAACCATTTTGTTGGTGGGAATGTGGACAAGAAACATGGTGTGTAATACCCACTTTTTGGAACAAACCATTAAGTTTTTCATACTCACCCCCCCCCCCCCCAATCAGTTAGCATAGTTACAATTTTTCTAGCAAACTTGCGTTCAACCATTTGTTGGAAATTGAGAAAAACTTGATAAACCTTGGAACGCTTTTTGAGCAAATATATCCAAGTGAACTTGCTAAAATCATCGATAAAGCTTACATAGTATGCACGTTTGCCAACAGAAAGAGGTGCAGGACCCCATACATCAGAGAGAACCTTTTCCAAAGGAACAGTAGAAACACTGGTGGAGACATGATATGGCAACTGGTGGCTCTTAGCTAATTGACAAGAGTCACATATGGATTTATTTCGGGGGAATAAGATAAATTGTTTTTCCTAAGAATTTGCTGAACCACAAACGAGGAAGGATGCCCTAAACGACGATGCCATGTAGACGAAGACGACTTTATTGTAACGAAAGCATGCTTGGAGGACTCATTGGAGATAGGCACCAAGGGATAAAGACCTCCATGACAGGGATCCTTAAACAGAGTTCTTCGTGTGGCTTGGTCCTTTATCAAAAAGAAGAAAGGGTGAAACTCAAGAAAAACATTGTTGTCAAGTGTAAATTTATGAACAGAAAGAAGGTTCTTTGATGCATTTGGAACATGTAGCACATTATTTAGATGAAAATAATCATGTGGGGTGCGCAAAATTGAATGACCAATATGACTTATGTGCATAGAATTACCATCAGCCGTGCGAACGGAGTCACATCCCTTGTACTTGTCATGGGTGGAGAGCTCATGGAGTTCTCCGGTGATATGATCAGTAGCACCCGAGTCAGGGTACCAATTTGTGTTGACGCCGTATGATGCAACATGTGCACCCTTCTCCCATGATCACCACGGTCACCATCATCATCATTGTCATCTTGGTACCTCCACCAGCAATCACTAGCAGGATGACCGTGAATCTTACAAATCTGACAAGTAATGTCAACATATGGTGTAGGCGCACGGCCACGGTACTGGAGCGAGTGACCCTGTCCTCCATCACCACGACATCCACCACCATCAGAGCAGCGGTTGTCATGGCGTCCATCATCAAGATCACGGTGACCACCATCACGGTCGCGGCGTCCATCATCACGGCGATCGCGGTAGACACGCGATCCACCCCTGTCACCATCACGGCGCCCTCCTTCGCGCTGATCTCCTCGGCCACACTCATTGCTGTTATCACGGCGATCACGCGAGCGGCTGTCGCGGTCGCTGCAGAGTCACGTCCACGGCTTGCAGCGTTTGCAGACGAAGGGAAAGCTTCAGGAGGCTCATCAGTGTTATCATTAAGCATATCATATGAAGACATCAGTCCAAACAAATCATCAAGAGTGGTGGCCGGGTTGCTATCAACAGCAGTAACAAGTGCATTGTATGAAGCATCAAGAACATGAAGTAAATAGCCTATCAGTTCATCATCCTCGAGAGGTTTACCGGCTGCAGCAAGTTCAGAGGCAAACCCTTTCATCTTCGTGAAGTATTGATGCACCGTCATGCTGGCCTTCTTGGTGTCGTTGAGAGCAGAGCGAAGGTGCTGCACCTTCGTCCTGGAGGCAGTGGAGAACATGTTGGTGATGGTAGCCCAGGCCTCGGCGGTGGAATCCATCCCGAGGACATGGGAGAAGATGTCTGGTGACAGCGAGTTCATGAGGAACCGAAGCACCTGCTTATCCCGTGCAATCCAAGCGAGGTAGGCGGGTTCTCCACCGTGGTCTTCTTCTTCTCCTCATCTTCGACTTCTAGGGTTTTGGGCGGCGCACGATTGGTGCCATCCAGCAAGCCCATGACGTTGGCTCCGCGGAACACAGGGAACACGAGAGCCTTCCAGAGGAGAAAGTTTCCACGGGTGAGATGATGGGTTGGGGGTGTTACTAGGGCAGCAGCCAAGGAGGTAGCCGACGAAGAGGAACTTATGGCGGCAGGGTAGGGAGGGTTGTGGTTTTTTTTTGGGTTTGTAGGTTGTTTTGATTGTGTATGGCGGCGGCAGCGGCTGAGGTATAGGTTTTAGGGTTTTGTCTTTGGATCTTTGTATGTGTGGCGGCGGCGGCAAGGATATGGTTGTATCGTGGGCGGCGGCGGCAGTCTTCTGCGGCGGCGGCAAGTTTTGGGTCGTGGCGGCGACGGCTTGAAGAAGCGGGGGCGGCGGCTATAGGCAGCTAGGTCATGGAAGGGGATGCTCTGATACCATGTCAGAGTTATGCGGGAACGATAGCCTTGTTAGAGGCATCAGGTACGTGTTATATAAGGTGGGAAAAGCCCCCACCGTGGCACGTACATGAGGTATGGTACGATCGGAGTACTACTCCGTATCGTACCCGTACATGATTATTACATGGACTATTACATGTTTAACACCGGCAAGCAGATGATATTGAGGGGGAGGGGGCAAAGTGTACAACTTTAGTGAACTAATCTTCAGGAGGGCGGCAGATGTAAACAAATTACTAGGTTACAAAGGCTACAGGCCTTCACTCAACTATTTATGTGCCTAACTGTAGTAGTAATGAGGCGAACCGTTAGCGGTAAGAGCTTCTCACCTGACGCCCAATAGGTTACTGAGCCAGTCGGATGTAAAATTGCGCCCACTCGCGTCCACACATAGGTATGTTATGTCCTGCGCGGTCCAATAATCTATCCGACGCTATTAGGCCGACCATGACACGTTGAGAGGCGCTTGGTAGCGGCAGACGAAGCTACGCACGCCACCATATATGGGACATCCGACGAGTGGGCCCTCCTTGTCATAGAGACAACAATTGTCCAGGTTAACAAATGCGGCCACCAGAGAATCATCTTATTCATGGTGGCGTCTCGATTTCCAGCCGGGCGCATAGAGCCGTCTCGTAGCCTCTGCGGCGAGCTCGCGTCTTTCCCACCATTGAGTTGCGTCTTTTCCACGCGGCCCACGCGGTGGCGCTCCCATTTTGGCTTTAAAAGCGCGTACCTCTCCTCCGCCGAGCATATCCATCTCTCTCCCAAACTTCACCAGCCCCCTCTCGGCTGCTATGTTTCGTTGCAACCGCGACCTCGTGGGACGCACCGCAGACCGCAACCTGCACCGCCTACGTAACGCTGCAACCTCCTCCCAAGCGTCTCCGCCTGTCGACGCATGCCGTGTTATCTCACGACGGAGGAGGCGTGCAAGTACTCGCGCATCAGCATGCCTGTGATGGCCGAAGAGCACCTCCCGGACGGTTGGGTGACCAACATCGTCCACGTCCCGGTGGCAGTCTCCGGCGAGGCGCGTCTTGACCACATCCATAAATGGTTGTAGGCCATGTCGTGGAAGATGCGGCGCGACCCCGCGTACGTCATTTCGTCGCCCTTTTAGGACGAAGTTCGAGCAGCATCACAACTCCTTCCCCACCGCCAACGACATGTCGCCGCCTTCGGAGTGGTAGTCCTCAGACAACTTCTTTTGCGCGTGCCCTCCGGCGACTCTGACGCCGGCGCAAAATTCTAGGAGATCTACAGCAACAGTCGGAGGAGGTCACCGGCCGCGACTGGACCGTCGAGGAGGAGCAAAAAGAGGAGGAAGAGGAGAATGACGGGCCCGCCATGCAGGCCGCCATTGGGCGGTTTCAGCCAACTAGATTTATTTTTAAGGTTTAATTTTATGTATGTTTTTTAGTACGCGCCTGTCTAAATCTTGGCGGACTTTGAATGGATGTTTATTTGAAAAAACAATTCTGTTCGGGACGCGGTTAGGAAGAGCCGCCCCAGTAGGCGATAGCTTGCGGAGACACCGGAGTAACGTTCGTCAGGAGATGCTCTAAGCATGTATATGCAGCAGTGATCCACCCGGGGACGCTGAGGGAATTTGGATGATGCATGTTCCAGCGCTGGTCCCTCCCGCCGGCAGAGCGACGTCAAGTACGGTCCCTGGTGCGAGAGGGACACGCGTGGACGGCTAAGTTTATGCGTCCTAGTAAGCCCACACGCAACCTGAACTTATCATGATTTCGTGGCTGCGCAAGTATCAGCGGACCGTGATACCAGATTCATGAATTGGAACTAATTCAGTAAGGCCATTTAGTAATGGCATGGTTGCTGATTGCGGCCGGACGTTTCGTTGCGGAAACAGCCAGCGGCAGCGGGAAGCGGGGAAGTCGACAGCCGCTGTCCGGCATGGGCAACCGGCGGCGACGTGCGTGAGAGCAACCAGTACGTGGCGGCAGCGCGATTTCACTCTCAGTTGGGAGCTTGTTTTTCCACCATGTACTGATAATTACCCATCCGTACATGCAAATTGCCTTTCCTCGCGATTTCACTCTCAGTTGGGAGCTTGTTTTTCCAATGTTAAGGCTTGCTTCATTGGCCACCAAATAATTTACCAGCCACTAGTCGCCTACCGTTTCCACGACCTGTCTTCCAGGCTCCAGCACTTGTGTTCCTCTTCCTTCTGCGGGTACAAGAGACTGAGAGAGACGCCAGTCATCGGAATCTGCCAGGCATAATGGGCGCCCCCCCGAAGGGTAGTGTAGTGTGGTAGGCAACGCAAGCAACAGCCAGTGCGCACGGCTCTTGCCGTATAATCTCTGACTATATATATGATGATGACAGGATAGGAGGCTGTGTGATCGTTTGTGTTCCCTCCACCACTCACCGGCCCACTACCCGACGGCCACTTGTGCGGTCCTGCCATGGCCACCGCTGCTTCGTCTTCTCGCTGCCGCAGCCATGGCTGTATCCTTCACCTACTCACTGCCGTCGCCGTCAGGGGCGGAGCCAGGAAATTTTCATGAAGGGGGCCGATGAATGATTTTTCCTCTTGTCAATTGTTAGGGAGGGCCAAATTGCTAAAATGTACAATTTGGAGGGGATTTTAGCAAAGAAATTAGGGGGTATACAAAAGAATTCTGCATGTTAGGGGGGGCCAGGGCCCCTGCTGGTCCCCTGTCTCCGCCACTGGTCGCCGTTGTCACGGCATTCGGATACGGGGCTGCTCGTGCCGAGTCGGGGAGCTCGGAAAACGATTGTCTGCTGTTCAACGTGGCGTCTCTGTTCCCCGCCCCGTCTTGCGCCGCGCCAAAAGGTTAAATTCCCCGGCCCGTCTAGCTCGATCATGCATGATCATCCATCCTTAGGCTAGCTTCTAGTTGTTTTTCGTCTGTCATTGTTGATCGGTAGTTAAGCTGTATATATCTGTTGGGAAAATTAGCCAGACCAATTAACCTTTTATGGAGATGTTACGTCGTAGGCGCATAATTGATATACCGAGAACCAAGCAATCACAGCACGATGACGACACCGAGATTTGTTAACGCAGTTCGGCGAACTCGCCTACATCTGCGGGGCATGACTACGGGCGCTCCTCCCCATAGATACCGCCGAAAGTAATTGGATTTCACACCTTAGATTGATACGATCCCTGGCAGGGATATATATAGTACAAGGAGGTCGGTTGTTGTACCAAAAATAAGAGCTGATTACAATTGTATACGATTAGGAACTACTGATCCTCCTTGACATGTGGAGATGCCGTGACGTGCCTGGACACCATGCACGTACATCTTCTAACACCCCCCGCAGTCGGAGCGGGAGGACACCGGACGTTCAGACTGGAGCGAAACTCATCGAAGATAGCAGTCGGAAGCCCTTTGGTGAAGATGTCGGCGTACTGAGAAGTTGTGGGCACATGCAGAACCCGGACATCTCCGAACGCAACACGTTCACGCACGAAATGAAGATCGATCTCCACATGCTTAGTGCGTTGATGCTGGACAGGGTTGGTGGAGAGGTAGACGGCGGAGATGTTGTCACAATAGATGACCGTAGCACGCTGTAGAGGTCGACGAAGCTCTTGCATGATTTGACGCAGCCAGCAGGTCTCAGCGACGGCGTTAGCAACAACGCGATATTCAGCTTCCGCGCTTGACCGAGAGACAGTTTGTTGCCGCTTCGACGACCAAGAGACCAAGTTGTTGCCAAGGAAAACACCATACCCAGAGGTAGACTTGCGGGTGTCGGGACATCCAGCCCAGTCTGCGTCAGTGTAGGCCGTGAGAGCATTCGTCGTAGAGCGATAAAGCTGTAGACCATGGTCGATGGTACCGCTGAGGTAGAGCAGAATTTGTTTGACAGCGGTGAGATGAGGCTCCCGCGGATCATGCATATGTTGACAGACATGCTGCACGGCATAGGCGACGTCTGGCCTTGTGAACGAGAGGTACTGCAGAGCGCCCATGATACGTCTCAAACGTATCTATAATTTTTGATGTTCCATGCTGTTATTATACCAATTGCTACATGTTTTATTTACATTTCATAGCATTTTATGCATTTTCTGGGACTAACCTATTATCAAGATGCCGAAGTGCCAGTTCCTATTTTCTGCTGTTTTTCTCCTTCAGAAAGGCTAGTCGCAAAATATTCTCGGAATTGGACGAAAATCAACGTGTGCAAATATCTCATCGGAAGACTCCAGAAGCCAGAAGGGGAGACGGAGTGGGGCCACGAGGCAGCCTCGCCAGGCCTCGGCGCGGCCTAGGAGGGGGTGGCGCCCACCCCTGGCGTGGCCACCTCGGTTGCCTCCCGACGCCGCCCTTTCGCCTATATATTCCCGATGTCCCGAAAACCCTAAAAACACCGATCATATTCCACGAAAAGTTCCATCGCCGCCGCCGTCGTCAACCCTAGATCGGGAGGGTTCTGAAACTCTTCCCGGCACCCTGCCGGAGGGGAGATCCTCACCGGAGGCCTCTACACCGCCATGCCTGCCTCCGGAGTGATGCGTGAGTAGTTCATCCTTGGACTACGGGTCCATAGCAGTAGCTAGATGGTTGTCTCTCCACCTTGTACCTCCATGTTTAGATCTTGTGAGCTGCCTAACATGATCAAGATCATCTTATTGTAATGCTACATGTTGTGTTTGCTGGGATCCGATGAATATTGATACTATGAGCAAGTTGTTTATCAATCTATCTATTTATGTTGTTTATAATCTTGCATGCTCTCCGTTGCTAGTAGATGTTTTGGCCAAGTAGATGCTTGTAACTCCAAGAGAGAGTATTTATGCTAGATAGTGGGTTAATGCCTCAGTAATCTGGGCTCGAGATGACAGAAACGACTAAGGTTGTGGATGTGCTGTTGCCACTAGGGATAAAATAATGATGCATTGTCTACGTGTCATTTGCATTGTTTAAATTACACACTTTACTTCATGCAATAATCTGTTGTTTGCAACTCAATACCGGAAGGGGCGCGGATGCTAACCGCAAGGTGGATTATTTAGGCATAGATGCGTTGGATAGCAAGTCTATGTACTTTATTGTAATGCCCAATTAAATCTCATAATAATCATCTTGTCATATATTGCATTGTCATGCGCTCATTATTTGTCAATTGCCCAGCTGTAATTTGTTTACCCAACATGTTAGTTATCTTTTATGGAGAGACACCGCTAGTGAACTGTGGACCCCGGTCCATTTCCTCATACTGATAAAACCAACAACTGAAATCATTTGTTCTCTGTTACTTTCTGTACTCATTACTGTTTTCCACACAATACGTGTAATCCTTTGTTTTCAGCAAGCCGGAGAGATTGACAACCTCTCTGTTTCGTTGGGGCAAAGTAGTTTGCTTGTGTTGTGTGCAGGTTCCACGTCAGTTGCGCCGATGACAACCTTCTGAAGAACCCCCGTGTCCTCCTGGTTCGATAAACCTTGGTCATATTTCAAGGGAAAACTGCTGCTGCACTACATCATACCTTCCACTTGGGGTCTCCCAACGAACGTGTTTTGTCACGGTCAACAAGCAGATCTTCTGGTGCTGTTGCTGGGAAGTAATAAAACACTCTACCGTTAACACGCCATCAGCCCACCAAGCTCCGATAGTTTGTGGGATCACCGACGGGGGCACCGTTAGTACCAAGCTTAGCCTGTGTATCAACAGGAGTAGAGCATGTGTTGCAGTTCATCATGCCGGCGCGCTCCAAGACATCCAAGATGTATTGCCGCTGATAAAGGAACAAGCCGCTGGAGTTTCGAGTGATGGCGACGCCGAGAAAAAAGTGAAGCTCGCCGAGGTCCTTGAGGGAAAATTCACGCTCAAGAGCCATAATGGTCCAACGAAGGAGCTGTTGGGAGGAGGCCGTCAAAACAATGTCGTCGACGTAGAGTAGGAGGTACACCACGTCAGACCCCTTGTTGTAGATGAAGAGCGAGGGATCGGTATGGGAGCCGACAAATCCGAGCTGCAGAAGGTGACTGGTGAACCTGATGTACCACGCACGAGGCGCCTGCTTGAGACCATAGAGAGACTTATTAAGGCGGCACACGTGATCGGGCTTGGAGATGTCGACGAAACCGGAGGGCTGCTCGCAGTAAACTGTCTCAGTGAGGGTTCCATGGAGGAAGGCATTGTTGACGTCGAGATGATGGATCAGCCAGTCGTGGGCAACAGCAAGCGAGAGTACTGTCCGAACAGTCACCGGTTTGACTACGGGACTAAAAGTCTCGCCATAGTCAATGCCTGCGCGCTGGGTGAAGCCGCGGAGAACCCATCGAGCTTTGTAGCGGTCCAGAGTGTCATCGGGCTTGTGCTTGTGGCGGTAGATCCACTTGCCGGACACGACGTTTGCACCAGGCGGGCGTGGTGTAAGTTCCCAAGTACGATTTGCCTGCAAAGCTGAAAATTCATCAAGCATAGCTGTTTGCTAGTTTGGATCCTTGAGTGCGCTGCGATAACTCTTGGGGATTAGAGAGATGCCAGTAGCTAGAAGATTGAGTCGATCAGTAGGCCTGTGAAGGCCATGTTTGCCACGTGTGTACATGATGTGGTCGTTGGTAGCAAGAGCAGGACCAACGGGAGCAAGTGGAGCTAGCCTAGGTGCAGGACCGCGAGATGCGGGCAGAGCGAGCTCAGCATGTGTGACAGGTACGTGCTATCGAGGCTGGCCAATAACCGAGGGTACCACCGGGGTGATGTCATCAAGAAACGAAAAATCGGCAGGAGCTGGAGAAGTCTGCTCAGCGAATGGAAAGGAATTTTCGTCGAACACGATGTGCCGGCTGATGATGATTTTATGAGTAGAGAGATCAGGACAACGAAAACCCCGATGATTAGAGGGATACCCAAGGAATACACACATAGTGGATCGTGGTGCAAGTTTGTGGATAGCAGTAGCAGAGAGGTTTGGATAGCACCGACAACCAAAGACGTGAAGGTTGTCTAGTGGAGGCGGCTTGTGGTTAAGGGTTTGGAAATACTAGGTAGGGGGGATGTCCATAAGTCACAATGAATCAACTCAAAGGGGCGAGAAGTGCGAGTAGTAGAGGTATCAAACGGTAAACGAGTATGTTTTCCAAGCTGACATGCGTGGCATAGAGATTCATTGGGAGAAATTTTATTACATGGAATATGAAAAACACTAGCTAGGTGCGATAAAGCTTGATTACTAAGGTGCCCTAGGCGGCGATGCCACAATGTCGATGAAGACGTCGTGATGGAGAAGGCATGTGCGGTCGGATGCGGCCATTGGAAGGGATAAAGATCACCATCACTATTGCACCTGGCGATCACGTTCTTGGTTTGAAGATCCTTCACAGAGAGACCAAACAGATCAAATTCAATGGAACAAAGGTTGCCACGAGTAAAGCGATGAACGGAAATAAGATTTTTTATGATGTTAGGGGTGACAAGAACATTGTGCAAATGAAAAGAGTGATGGGGATTAGAAAAAGAAGTGGATCCGGTTGTGGCAATGGGGATGGAAGTCCCGTTTCCAACAATAACATGGGGAGGAGCAGCGGAAGAAGGACAAAGAGATGATAGGGTACCTTGGTTGGAGGTCATGTGGGCGGTGGCACCGGAGTCCATGAACCATTCGGAACTAGCCGGCGGCTGCAACGTCATCGTGTTGAAGTTCTGGAGCAGCTGTATGCTGGTCGAACGAGGGCGATGCAGTGGAGCTCATGGCTGGCGAACTCCAGGGAGCGGTACCCCAAGTAGGCGGCGACGGTGGCGGAGGTGGAGCTGACATGGCCGCATGGTACGCATGGGGCATGGCTGCATAGTATGAATGGGGCATGGCCGCATGGTATGCTTGAGGCGGGCCAGGCATGCTGGCTCCGGGAGGACGTGGAGCGCTTGTCCATGGACCAGGCCACATGTGAATGGAGCTGGCCCACAGATTTTGAGGTGAGGGCCATGGCGCTGTCGTGCCCTTGTTGCTGGTGGTGGTGCCGTGGCTGGAGGATCCGTTGTTGCGGGACGACGAGGCAGCGGCGACGTGCATGAACTTGCACCGGGCACCGAAACGGCAGCTGCCGCGCTGCTGAAAATTGCGGCACAGTTCGGAGGAGCATCGTGTGCCACCAGTGTTGTCTGTGCCGCTCTGGTGTAGAGGGGCTGGGGCGGCGCTCTTGGCGGCCAACGCCGTAGGATTGGCGTCGGATTGGACGAGCGTCAGCTGCTCGAGGAGGAGGGACGAGCGGACGTCGAGGAACATCGGGAACGGGCGCTGCTTGAGAAGCAGTGTACGCATGTAGGCGAGACGTTGGCCCAGTCCGCGCAGAGTGTTCTGGACGAGGCTTCGGTCGGAAGTAGTCGCCCCCATGGCATTGAGCTCGTCGGCGAGGGCATTCTGCTTGCGGCAGTAGTCGCCCACCGTCATGGCGCCCTGTTGGAGGCCGTGGAACTCCTGCTCTAGATAAGAAGACCGTGTCTCGGTGTTGTCATGGTAGATGCTCGAGAGACGCGACCAGAGTGTGTGCACGGGAAGGACGACAGTCGTGTCGACCACCATGGCAAGGAGCTCCGGGGCAATAGCACCGTTAAGCCATGAGCGGACAATGGCATCGAGGCGAGACCACTACGGGGTCGGGTTGGCAGGATAGGCCGACTCGAGGATATGATCCTCAAGGGCATACTTCTGAAGGTCATCGGCGAACATCCCTCGCTTCGAGGTCTGAAGGTCGTGGGTGATGGGCACAATGGCACGGATGCTTTGGATAGCAGCAGCGAGAGACCAGAGGGCAGCCTTGGCTTCGGCTTCGGCCTTCGCCGCGGCGGCGGCGGCTGCTTGTTCGTCCGGAGAGGGAACCATTGGGATTGGATCGAACCTAAACTGATACCATGAAAGTAATTGGATTTCACACCTTAGATTGATACGATCCCGGGCAGGGATATATATAGTACAAGGAGGTCGGTTGTTGTACCGAAAATAATAGCCGATTACAATTGTATACGATTAGGAACTACTGATCCTCCTTGACTTGTGGAGATGCTGTGACGTGCCTGGACACCATGCACGTACATCTTCTAACAACCGCAACCCTGGCCGCCTTAGGCGCCGGCACAAGCCACCGGCTCCCCCTGCGTGCCTGTTGCTATCAAGTCGTCATAGATTACACGTGTGGTGCTCTCCTTATTATATGGGAGACCCAGGCTAAAAGAGTTCGACTCGAACACTACTCGTATCCTATCCACACCTAATACAACTCCAAGTCCAAACGTAACCCAACTCGTGCACAATATTCGACAGAAACACAACAAACTCTACCTTGCCGAATATTCTCCACCACCTTGAATTCATCAATGCGTCAAACCTCCATGTACTCCGGACTTGAGTTGTCTTCCATGAGTTTCGCTGCTACTCCCAGACTCCATGTGACTCCACCTGCAACTGTAGTCCCTTCTTCCCATTTCAACATCATCACACACCGATCACTGATCTGCGTGAAAGTGTTTCCAACTTGAAGGAATTTCATCGTCGCCGTTTAGTCAACCAGAGTCAAATTCACAGTCGTCTCATCCTGGATAGTCTTCTACATGTCCCACAGCTGTAGTACTCCACCTCCTTCAGAATCTAGTCATCCGCATTTTGCCATGTGCAATGAGCATCTCAGAATTTACGACCATGTACTCTCCAAGCTTCCGACATTTCATACTTTCCAACACTTTCCCAGATTCCCTATGGCCGACTCTTGTCCATGACTTGGCGCCAACCCCGATAGACCTAGTCACCAACTTGAATCCGGTACTCGCCAACACTACGTAAGCACCCCTTGCACACATATCCGACCACATGTCCGTCCGCCTGTGCCCTAGTCTGTCGTCGTGTCCCGTGCTTACCGCACGCCTCGCCGCTACTACCGCATCGAGCATCTGCAATCTTGGCCAAGATCTACTGGGTCATGATGTGGACTTACCCTTCGGGTGCCCCACTATGAGGATACCTGGTGCACGTATAGGGTCAGGACCCCGCATGAAGGCCCACTAAGGGATCAAGACTAAAGCCCACGAAGGAGGCCCGAGGAGAGGAAGTACGTTCCAAGCCAAGCATAGATTAGGTCGGTAGAGGCTTACCTTACATGTAAACCTGATCGGATGCGAACTCCCGAGACCCAGCCTCCTATATAATGGTTGGGAGGGCCGCTGATGTCTACGCACGCTTCTATTCTTGTAGACAGTGTTGGGCCTCCAAGTGCAGAGGTTTGTAGAACAGCAGCAAGTTTCCCTTAAGTGAATCACCCAAGGTTTATCGAACTCAGGGAGGTAGAGGTCAAAGATATCCCTCTCAAGCAACCCTGCAATTAAGATACAAGAAGTCTCTTGTGTCCCCAACACACCCAATACACTTGTCAGGTGTATAGGTGCACTAGTTCGGCGAAGAGATATTAAAATACAAGTAATATGGATGATTATAAGTGGTAATTGCAATCTGAAATAAAAATGGCAGCAAGCAAACATGTAGCAGAACTGGTTGTAAACGGTGTTTCAATGCTTAGAAACAAGGCCTAGGGATCATACTTTCACTAGTGGACACTCTCAACAATAATAATATAATTGAATACATAGATATTTCCTCTTCACTATGCTACTCTGAGTTATTCTCTCGTTGGATAACGAACACCAATCCACCGCGTAGGGCTATAAAAGCACACCTTAAAGTCGCATTCCCATGTCTAGTTAACCCCACACTGTCAACTTGAGCGCCCTAGAAGGTACTAGACAAACACCGCAATTTCATAGAGACATCCAACGCAAATAATAACTCATGATAAGTATTCCTGTTATCTTTAGCCTAAGAGCCACACACGGGGCGCACACTGTCAACTTCGCACCGTGGGACAAAGGTGACTCCGGAGATTACATTAATAAAACCACTTGAGTAGCATATAAGATAATGAAGAGTACATCTATGGATTCAACTAGATTACAAAGCTCATGATCACATAAAGATCACACCATGGGAGAGAGAGATAAACCACATAGCTACCGGTAGAGCCCTCAGCCCGAGGGAGAACTACTCCCTCCTCATCATGGGAGGCAGCAACGGCGATGAAGATGGCGGTGGCGTCGATGGAGATGGCTCCGGGGGCAATTCCCCGTCCCGGCAAGGTGCCGGAACAGGACCTTCTGACCCCCGAAACGGAGTTTCGTGGCGGCGGAGCACGGAGATGTATTCGGGAGTTTCGTCAATTGTGTTAGGGTTTACTCCGCGGGGGCTATTTATGGTCCAAAGGGCAGCTTCAGAAGGTTCCCGAGGCACCACACGTGGCCTCGGCGCGGTCAGGGTTTTCCTGGCCGAGCCGACTTGTCGGGCCTGCACAGGCCGCATACGAACTCGATGGAGATGAACCTTTTGTATAAAACGTGCGGCGGAAAATTCCCGCAACTTTCGCGACTAGACTTTTTCCATTTGACGTCGTCTTCAGGCCCGAACGTGACGATCTTTGAAAATAGTTTTCAGACAGATTTCTGGAAAGTCCCAATTTGACTCCAACAAGGTTTCCTTTGCCCAATTTTGATAATTTCTACACATCAAAGTGTAAAACAAGAACATTGTGCACTTTGGCAACTATTAGTAGGTTAGTCCAATAAATGTCATAATATGATATAAAGTGCATATAAAACATGTGACAATTGATATAAAACATGCATGGAACATCAAAAATTATAGATACGTTTGAGACGTATCAGCATCCCCAAGCTTAGTTCCTACTCGTCCTCGAGTAGGTAAACGATAAAACAATAATTTTTGAAGTGACATGCTACCAACATAATCTTGATCTAATAATGATGTAATGGTAAGTGAGCTGAGATCAAATCATTCAAAGCAAATGTCTATAATTGATATTAAATAAGAGATAATAAAGCAAGATAGTTAAACAAGCTAAAAGTTTTCATGAATGACGGCCTTTAAGACATGAAACCGTACAAGGTTCATTATAGATGTTTTAAGTATCCAGTGTAGGAGTTCTATCCTTCAATTCCAAGCATCAAGCAATTTTTCATAACATAGAGAACGGATCCAGTCAAGTAAAAGTAAACATGAACGTCATGAATCCACTGTTTCGAGGTCTACTCAACCGGTGAGCGTAAGCATTTAGTATCGGCACCAGGATGTTATGGCAAAGAGAACGTTAATGGGGGTTTGGAAGGCCAATGGAAGAAAGTCTCACAAAGCTATAAGTGATCATTAGACAAGAGGAAGTCTTATAATCGAAGCTATGCAAGGAGTAGTGATTGCCATGCAACGGATGCACATAGAGCTATATGTGTATGAAAGCTCTCCAATGGAACTAGTGGGGGTGCATCCAACTCGGTTGCTCACGAAGACCTAGAGCACTTTTGAGGAAGCTCATCATTGGAATATACAACCCAAGTTCTATAACGTAATATTCCCCACATAGTTATACTAGTAAAGCATGAAAACTCTCTCAAATGGAGCATAGGTGCTAAACATGAGCACAAATGATGACTATGAATACTGCAAGTGCTAAACATGAGCACAACTTTGATAAAGGATAGTAGTGTTGCCCCCCTTTTCTTTATTCTTTTTTTTTTTTTTTTTTTTTTTTTTTCTGTTTCTCTTTTCGATGGCCTCCATGGCTCTTTTCTAGCAGGGGCAACACTCTAATATGATTACAAACTTTTTGGTACAAATAACTCATAATGAACAAAACATGATGTATAAAACTGTATGCCTCTGCCAGTGTAGCAGGATGTGCAATGATCTAGCGTAACATGGGTAAACCACACATCAGCTGTATAGAATCATGCAAAGCAATATATAAATGATAAATGACAACAAGTCATGTAATGTAAAATGGAAGTTGCATGGCAATATATCTCGGAACAGCTATGGAAATGCTGTGGTAGGTAGGTATGGTGGCTGTTTTGAGGAAGATGTATGGGTTTATGTGTAGGAGAACAAGAGGAAGTCCTCCCACGGGTTTTGGATGTACTGGCGAAGTATGCACAACTCTCAATGTGAGAAAAGGGCAATGCACAGCACCGAAGAGGCTAGCAAATTTGGATGGTGGAAGTGCCAAAACCGTAGCTTAACATTAGTCAAAAAGAACTCACAAGTTTATTGCAAACAACTAGCAGGTTCAACATTAAGCGCATGGTTAACATTTACCCCAAGGAGGGCCGTTCACGGCGGCACAAGTACCCCGTTAGATCCCTCGACCTTCACACACAACCTAGTTATTACGAACCA
This sequence comes from Poa pratensis, assembly GCA_947311845.1. NCBI lineage: Eukaryota > Viridiplantae > Streptophyta > Magnoliopsida > Poales > Poaceae > Poa > Poa pratensis. The sequence continues at coordinate 21,772,779 of CAMZMU010000086.1, read as the reverse complement.
CTTTTCAGACATGGAAAGCTATCAAGTCCAACTACACCTTCAACAATTTTAGTGTTTGTAGTACGGTGCAAGCTTAAAGACAATAATCCACTAATGATTTTAACTTAATTAACCAGCAAGCTTTACCATCTATTACTTAATACCTCAAAACGTTTGCAAGGAATCAGGTTATCAAAGTTCAATGATCTACAAGATTATGCAAGTTTTCATTATACCACTACCACACGCAACATTTTCTGAACCAACATATTAACCAAGCAACTCTCCAAACAAATATAAGTGAAGCAAGAGAGTACTTTCTACAAAAGAACTAATAGCTCTGACAAGAGGTACATGAAAACCAAGAGCTAGAAGCTAAACAGCGCGAAAATTGAATACTCAACAGATATAAGTGAAGAACAAGAGTATTCCAAGAAAAAGCGGAGCGTGTCTCTCTCCCAATCAAGAATGTTGTGATCAAGCTTATTGCAAAAATAAAAGTACAATACTGAAAATAAAAGCACACAGACGCTCCAAGAAAAGCACATATGATGTGAAAGAATTAAAATATAGTTTCACTAGAGATGACCTGATAATTTTGCCGATGAAGAAGGGGATGCCTTGGGCATCCCCAAGCTTAGACGCTTGAGTCTTCTTGAAATATGCTGGGGAGATCCATGGGAGCCTCCCCAAGCTTAAGCTCTTCACTCTTCTTGATCCTATTATATCATCCTTCTCTCTTGACCCTTGAAAACTTCCGTCACACCAAACTCAAAGTAATCTCATTAGAGGGTTAGTGCATAATCAAAAACTCACATGTTCTATAAAGACGCAATATGACTTGTTACTTTAAACATTAGCTACTGCCACTGATGTTATGTGAAGCTCTTCCACCCAAAAAAGAATTTCACTCAACACTAGTAAAAGAGAGAATGCAAAATAAAAAGGCATAATCTGTCTAAAACAGAACAGTCCGCAAAGACGAATTTTTTCAAGGCACTTACGACGCTCAGATCGAAAAACTCTAGACTAATGAAAGTTTCAGACATTCATAAAGATTACGCACAAAAATTTTCAGATTTAATTAACAATCTGGTGATTTTAGGAATTTCGTACAGTGAACAGCAAAAATCTGTTTCTGCGCAGCAATCAAAATTAAGCATCATCTTAACATTAGAGGCTACTCTTGGCACAACAATGCGAGAAAATAAAGATACAAAGGAGTTGCTACAGAAGTAAACAGCACCTTGACTCAAATAAAAAAAATTGCAGAAATAAAAAAATGGGTTGTCTCCCACAAGCGCTTTTCTTTAAAGCCTTTTAGCTAGGCATGATAATTTTGATGATGCTCTCATATGTATAAGAGTGAATATAAAGAGCATCAAGAAGCAAATATCAAACACATTTAAGTCTAACCCACTTCCTATGCAAAGGAATCTTGTAAGAAAATAAATCAATAAGCACAAGTGACTAGCATAGGAAGGCAAAACAAGTGCAACTTCAAAATTTCAACATAAAGAGAGGAGACTTAATATTATTGGATATGTGAAGCCATGTCTCCCTCTCTCATAATGACCAGTAGGTTTAAAGTACCCATCAAATAAAAGCAAATCAAGAGAAAGCTCAAAACCTTCATCATAAAGAGAGTGTTTTAGTAACATGAAATTTCTACAACCATATTTTCCTCTCTCAAATAATTTTCAGTGGCATCATGAATAAACTCAACAATATAGCTATCACATAAAGCATTCTTATCATGATCCACATGCATAAAAGTATCATTACTCTCCACATAAGCATAAAATTTCATTAGTAATAGTGGGAGTAAAAGTATCACATCCATCATTGTAATCATCATAAATTGGAGGCATAGAATAATCATAATGAATTTTATCCTCAATAGTAGATGGACTGAAAATATCATATTCATCATTGTAAACATCATATATAGGAGGCATATCATAATCAACATAAACTATATCCTCAATAGTAGGTGGAAAAATATCACAATCATTATAAACATCATAATTGGAGGCAAAGTATCATCAAAGCAAATTTTCTCCTCCAAAACCGGGGAACTAAAAAATCATTTTCATCAAAACCGACTCCCCAAGCTTAAATTTTCCATAGCATTAGCAATAATGGTGTTCAAAGAATTTATAGTAATAACATTGCTACCATCATGCAAATAATTTTCCATAGGTTTTTTAATTTTCTCTTCAAAAGCATCATGTCCTAACTCAAGATAAATTTCATAGAGCTCTCTAATTTTTTTGTTGTTTTCCATTAAGCCTAACTAGTGAAATAAAAACAAGAAACAAAAAGATATAATTGCAGAATCTAAAGGAAATACCTTCGAGCACTCACACGTCAGCAACAGTGCTAGAAAATAGCTAAGTAGCTGGAGGATGTGAGTACCTTTTACCTTACCTCCCCGGCAACGGCGCCAGAAAATAGCTTGATGTCTACGCACGCTTCTATTCTTGTAGACAGTGTTGGGCCTCCAAGTGCAGAGGTTTGTAGAACAGCAGCAAGTTTCCCTAAGTGAATCACCCAAGGTTTATCGAACTCAGGGAGGTAGAGGTCAAAGATATCCCTCTCAAGCAACCCTGCAATTAAGATACAAGAAGTCTCTTGTGTCCCCAACACACCCAATACACTTGTCAGGTGTATAGGTGCACTAGTTCGGCGAAGAGATATTAAAATACAAGTAATATGGATGATTATAAGTGGTAATTGCAATCTGAAATAAAAATGGCAGCAAGCAAACATGTAGCAGAACTGGTTGTAAACGGTGTTTCAATGCTTAGAAACAAGGCCTAGGGATCATACTTTCACTAGTGGACACTCTCAACAATAATAATATAATTGAATACATAGATATTTCCTCTTCACTATGCTACTCTGAGTTATTCTCTCGTTGGATAACGAACACCAATCCACCGCGTAGGGCTATAAAAGCACACCTTAAAGTCGCATTCCCATGTCTAGTTAACCCCACACTGTCAACTTGAGCGCCCTAGAAGGTACTAGACAAACACCGCAATTTCATAGAGACATCCAACGCAAATAATAACTCATGATAAGTATTCCTGTTATCTTTAGCCTAAGAGCCACACACGGGGCGCACACTGTCAACTTCGCACCGTGGGACAAAGGTGACTCCGGAGATTACATTAATAAAACCACTTGAGTAGCATATAAGATAATGAAGAGTACATCTATGGATTCAACTAGATTACAAAGCTCATGATCACATAAAGATCACACCATGGGAGAGAGAGATAAACCACATAGCTACCGGTAGAGCCCTCAGCCCGAGGGAGAACTACTCCCTCCTCATCATGGGAGGCAGCAACGGCGATGAAGATGGCGGTGGCGTCGATGGAGATGGCTCCGGGGGCAATTCCCCGTCCCGGCAGGTGCCGGAACAGGACCTTCTGACCCCCGAAACGGAGTTTCGTGGCGGCGGAGCACGGAGATGTATTCGGGAGTTTCGTCAATTGTGTTAGGGTTTACTCCGCGGGGGCTATTTATGGTCCAAAGGGCAGCTTCAGAAGGTTCCCGAGGCACCACACGTGGCCTCGGCGCGGTCAGTTTTCTGGCCGAGCCGACTTGTCGGGCCTCCAGGCCGCATACGAACTCGGATGGAGATGAACCTTTTGTATAAAACGTGCGGCGGAAAATTCCCGCAACTTTCGCGACTAGACTTTTTCCATTTGACGTCGTCTTCAGGCCCGAACGTGACGATCTTTGAAAATATTTTCAGACAGATTTCTGAAAGTCCCAATTTGACTCCAACAAGGTTTCCTTTGCCCAATTTTGATAATTTCTACACATCAAAGTGTAAAACAAGAACATTGTGCACTTTGGCAACTATTAGTAGGTTAGTCCAATAAATGTCATAATATGATATAAAGTAGATGCAAAACATGTAGCGATTGGTATAAAACAAGCATGGAACATCAAAAATTATAGATACGTTTGAGACGTATCAGCCGCCGATCTAGGTCACGCAATACCAGAACCACCAAACCCTAGCGAGATCGACATCTTGCCGGGATTCCCTTGTAGCTCCATTGTTCACAACCATCAATAATCAGACAAGCAGGAAGTAGGGTGTTACCCTCCGGGGGCCTGAACCTGGGTAAACCTCCCTTGTCAGCTGTAGTTACTACTAGCGCCATCTTCTTCTCTCTCGATCTCAACCCTAGGTGCTTAGCCATGGGATTTGCCGTGGTACCCCCACGTCAGGTCGCTAACCCACACCACCTCAGGCCTCATTGCAGACAATTATCAGTCATACCCGACCGATGCCGAGTTCCACACATCTCTCCAGACCCTGAGCTCCAGTCTGGACCACGTGCCTCTCGCCTTCCCGCTGACTAGGCTTCGAGTCTCCGTGCACTTACGCCGTAGCCCCTCTATCAGCTGAGTGGAATCTTCCGTCACACTCCAGCGCCACCTTCAACATGACTCCTTGGTAAATGATCAATCCACCCAACGCCCCGTCGACCTCAAGATCTCAAATCTGCACCATCTTGAATCAACCCCGTGTCATCGCATGTTGAAGCACGCATAACCATGCGCTGCGTGTTGCCACGCCATAGAATTCTGACACCGTCAGCCCTCACGCTCCTACATCGTCGTCGCTGATCTTCACCGTCTTCTGTCCCCGTTAGACTGTCCAGTCCAACCTAGCCGAACTTGTTCGACTGCAATCATGCTCCACCTCGCATCATATCAGCCCAGCACCAACGTGCCATGATCGACGCCTTTTGGTGCATGATCCTCCACGACATACTCTAGACTGCTCCCAGCCTTATACACACGTCGCCATCCCACTGTAAGATTACTGGCACACACTTCTCGTGAACAATTATAGCTTCAACCGCAACTATGTGGACCGCGTAGCCTTTTCCGTGTGCCTCTAGCAAAACCGATAATTTTTTTGATCCAAAACAAAAAGGCACACCAATGCGCTCGCCATGCACCAGAAGCTCCTCGGTTTGTGCTACTATCCTCTTCATGACAAAGTCTTCCTGGTTAAAGAACCACCGTACCACCATCACGTTGGGACCTTTTTTTTGGGTTCTCTCTAACAAATCTCACGCCGCTGTCACGATCCCATCTGGACCAGCACTCCCGCACGGTATGTCTAGCCGTTCTCCTGCTCCCGATCGGTCGCACTTGGACCTGCCTAGGGCAGGTGCCACTACAAAAAGGGTTCCCTTTGGAAAGGGCACTTTAGGAGCAACCCGAGCAAGCCACGTGGTGCACTGCAGGAGGTGGCAAAATCCAATTTTTGTACGTGCGCATGCGTCCCGTACGAGAAAGAAAAGTCAACGTGCGGTATAATCAAAGTTCGGCATGGCACGTCGCCACCCGCCGTCCGCAGGCGCACGAAGGAGCGCTGCATGCTAGAGCAGCGAGGCCCTCGCGGTTGAAACTAGGCGACGCATGTACGCCGGCGTACACGACCGAAGTACAGCATCCATGCGTGATGTGCTAGGACGAAGCCTCCCGTGACCGCATCGTGGAGGCATGTGCGTTTTTTTTTCATGGTGTTTTTTTCCCTTTGCATGGTGTGTGCCAGTCGTATTCCGATTGTCCGACAGAAGTACAAAAGTGTTTTTAGGATTACGTCTCGCCTTCGGCACGATAAATTTTAATAAATATCTTGAAAGGGGTGCATTGGTCGTTGCGTGTATTTATCGTTGCACGCATTGGTCGTTCCGTGTGCTACGGCTCGGCTTCGCCTCGGCGGCTCTGCTTCGCAGAGCTCTAGATGTCTACGGCGTATAACTACACAGACACAGGTTGTACAACTATACAGACACAGGTTGTACAACGACACGTACAAAGATTGTACAACTAAACAGACACACGTTGTACAACTACACAGACACAGGTTGTACAACTACACAGACACAAGTTATACAACTACACAAAAACAGGTTGTACAATTACACAAAAACAGGTTGTACAACTACACAGAAACATTTTGTACAAACTACACAGGGCAGGGAGTACAAACTACACATAACACGAAGTACAAAAGTACACAGACACAGGTTGTACAACTACACATAACAGAAAGTACAAAAATACACAGAAGTGGGAGTACAAATTACACAAAACAGGATGTACATACTATGCATAACCGGGAGTACAAAAAAAAGTTCTTCGAAACCTATCGACATGGGATATAGTTTTGAAAATCTCGACGCAGGAGCTTAAAAGTGAAAACGGTTCGTAATTTGGATAAACGGTTCTCAAGATATTTCGTTTTCAAAATTCGGATTTGAAAATAAAAGGCAAAAAGGGAAAACTGCATGCCCACGTATGTGCATGCATCCCCCCCCCCCTTTCTTTCTCACACTCCCCCACTTCAATCTAATTGTGGCACTTGGCAGACATGCAGACAACCAAAATTGGAGCATGTGAGGAGAATCCGATACTTGTCACGATTAGAATGATGGTGGGGTTCCCTTTGCAAAGGGAACCCTTTTTTAGTGATTCTCGCCTAGGGCCCAACCTTGATGCACAGCCCCGTCCACGTGGGCCAGACTTGGGCAACGTGCGCCAAGGGCTGCCAATGAGCCTAGCGACTCCTCTGCTTGCCTCTGGCATCCTTCGAGCAAACAGATTGATCCGTGCACCGCCGCTTCCGATCTTCTCGGGATTTCGAGAATTGCTGATCCGTTCCAGGCCTCCATGACGTCTCCTGCTGCCGCAGGACGTCGCTGTTTTCGCTGGATCCAATCCGTCACGCTTCAGCCGCACTACCGATTCCGATTGCATCTCTACACGATGATCTCCGACGGTTGGTCTTCGTCGTTCTTCTTCCTCTAGATCAATCTTCAGCCGCTTTCAACCTCTCTCTGATACCAATTGTTACCGTCGTAGGCGCATAATTGATCTCCCGAGAACCAAGCAATCACAGCACGATGACGACACCGAGATTTGTTAACGCAGTTCAGCGAACTCGCCTACATCTACGGGGCATGACTACGGGCGCTCCTCTCCATTGATACCGCAACCCTGGCCGCCCTAGGCGCCGACACAAGCCGCTGGCTCCCCCTGCGTGCCTGTTGCTATCAAGTCGTCAGAAGTTACACGTGTGGTGCTCCCCTCATTATATGGGAGGCCCATGCTACAAGAGTTTGACTCGAACACTACTCGTATCCTATCCACATCTAATACAACTCCAAGTCCAAACGTAACCCAATCGTACACAATATTCAACACAAACACAACAGGAGATTAGCACACTCTTAATGTGATATGAAAATACGCAGCGGAATAAATGTAAACTTCAGCACCACTCCTGTACTAACTCACGGATCGTTGCTCGTGTCGGACACTTCTAGCACGCACTCAGGGGTAGACAGTGTCTTTCCTCAGATGAGAAGCTCGCACCCAGGGATAGATAGTGTCTATGGTGGGTAGAGAACTCTCAGAATAGCAACCGAAATCAACACAGAGACACCAATCGTTTTACGTGGAAAATCTCTCAACATGAGTGGAAAAACCACGGGCCGAAGCCACCCAAATCTTCTTCCACTATTATCAAGGTGGGATACAACGAGTTCTTCTCTAGAGAGCACTAGAGGATCTGATACAGCAAGATTTGGGGCACAAGATCTAGGGATTGGAACAATCTCATCAAAGATGGTGGAATCACAGCTTGAAGGAGACAATGTAGTGGATCTGGACGTCACAACCTTGTGGGCAGGGTCGTGCTTGATCTCAAGCTTCTTCCTTCAACTTCTTCCCTTCTCTCTTGGTTTTCTTCTCCAATGGAGACTATCCTGGATTTTCGTCACACCTCTTGGTGTTGGCTGGCTAGGAGGGTTAACATCCCCCATCCATCTTGTGTAATGTCCAAAATGACCCTGGGTCATAACCCTAATGGGTAGTGGGCTTCTGCACCTACTTGGGCCGCCTGAAAGGCTTTAAATGGTCACAAAGTATAATGCTCCACCTATGGATTTCTCGGTCATGGAGCAAACATCAGTATGCACAATATCAAGAACATTCTCCGCACGTCTTGGCGGTCGTGTACGAAATGCAACCCTATGTTGTTTGCCGGCAAAACAATGTTCACAGGGTTTCAAGGTTATACCATTCAACTCAGGGAGGCACTCCTTGCGAGCAAGAGCATGCATGCCCTTCTCACTCATATGCCCAAGCCTCCTGTGACACAACTCAGTCGAAGTGTCATTCTCGGCGACGTTCAGCATCTCATTGCATAGCTTAGTTTTAGTCACATATAGGTTACCTTGCTTGCTTCCTCAAGCCACAATCAAAGAGCCTTTGGTGAGCTTCCATTTTCCATCACCAAAATAACTGCCATGGCAAATGTCATCAAGCTTTCCCACAGATAACGGATTCAGCTGAATATCGGGAACATGCCTCACATCATCGAGCACCAAACTGCAACCTGTGAAAGTCTCAATGCATATAGTGCCCTTGCCAACAATGGTTGACGAACCGCTGTTTCCCATCCTCACTTGGCCGGTAACACCGCTGGTGTAGGACGTGAAATACTCCTTGTGTGATGTAATGTGGAAGGACGCACCTGAATCCACAACCCAACTCATGGCATCATCACGAACAACACTATAGCATTCTTCATCTTCAATGACTAGATAGTCTTCTCCTTCCTCACATTTTGCAGCCATGGCGACACGATTCTCTGCCTTTTGCTCGTTCTTGTTTGCAACTTTTCCCTCTACAAGATCTTTCTTGTATTTCCTGCATTCGCTCTTTATATGATTCGGCTTGCCAAAGTAAAAGCAAGTAACATCTTTTCTATGTTTTGACTTTGATCTCCCCCTGGATTTATCTTTGCCTTGCTGAAATCTGGCATGGCCACGTCCACGGTTTTCATTCTTCCCATGGGATTCAGCCACATACGCATCAGAAGAAGTGGCATCGCCCTTTTCCTTCTTTCTGGCTTCTTCATTCAGCATGCTATTATTCACCATCTCCAAAGTCAGCTCCCCATCCGAAGCTGAATTGCTAATGGACACAACCAGCGTGTTCCAACTGTGCTTGCACCTCATCCTCGAAATTGATCTTCATGGCTGAAAGTTGGTTTATATGGCACTGGAAAACATTCAAGTGTTCAATCACATTGCTGCCATCTCGGTACTCAAGTTTTGCAAGTCTCTTGATAACCGAGGCCTTGTTCATAGCAGTTTTCCTCTCATACATTGACTCTAACTTCTGCCACATCTCATACGCATTTGTGTCATTTGCAACATGGTGGAATATATTATGGTTGATGTACAGTCGAATCATACCTACTGCCTTTCGGTTCAACACTCTCCAATCTTTGTCCGTGACACCGGTCGGTATCTTATCTTTCACAATTGGCTCATACAAATCCTTACAGTAAAGGATATCTTCCATCATGGGCTTCAATAATGAGAAATTGGAAGAATCAATCTTTATCATGCCACTTGTAGCGACGCCTTCTTCCAAAGCCATTGTGAGCACAACCTCTGAGCAACCTCGAGCTCTGATACCACTTTGTTGGGAAAACTGGGCAGATCAATTAACCCTTAATGGAGATTAGCACAATCTTAATGTGATATGAAAATATGCAGCGGAATAAATTTAATCTTCAGCACCACTGATGTACTAACTCACGGATCGTTGCTCGTGTCGGACGAAAACATGCACCAAACATATATGGAGCAGACAGGACACTTCTAGCACGCACTCAGGGGTAGACAGTGTCTGTCCTCAGAAGAGAAGCTCGCACCTAGGGATAGACAGTGTCTATGGTGGGTAGAGAACTCTCAGAACAGCAGTAGAAATCAACACACAAAGACACCAATCGTTTTACATGGAAAACCTTTCAACATGAGAGGAAAAACCACGGGCCGAAGCCACCCAAATCTTCTTCCACTATTATCAAGGTGGGATACAACGAGTTCTTCTCTAGAGAGAGCACTAGAGGATCTGATACAGCAAGATTTGGGGCACAAGATCCAGGGATTGGAACAATCTCACCAAAGATGGTGGAATCACAGCTTGAAGGAGACAAGGTAGTGGATCTGGACGTCATAACCTTGTGGGCAGGGCCCGTTCTTGATCTCAAGCTTCTTCCTTCAACTTCTTCCTCTTCCCTTCTCTCTTGGTTTTCTTCTCCAATGGAGGCTATCCTGGATTTCCGTCACACCTCTTGGTGGTGGCTGGCTGGGAGGGTTAACATCCCCCATCCATCTTGTGCAATGTCCAAAATGACCCTGGGTCATAACCCTTATGGGTAGTGGGCTTCTGCACCTGTTTGGGCCGCCTAAAAGGCTTGAAATGGTCATCTCCTCACAGCCCACATGAGGAGGATATCCAACAATATCTGGCCAAGCCGATCCACATATCTCCCTGACCGAGTGATCGAATCTGAATCCATCTTGCTTTTTCCATTTCTGATTTTATTTCTCTATTTTTTGGATACAAATATATACCCAAGTGTGATTTTCTCAAAGCAACATGGAGTTCCACAACTACTGAATAAAAACTTACAATGTATGTACAAAGTTCTTCCAAGTATTTTTCTTGAGTTTGACTCGCAGCAGGTAAAGCCTGGAGAGTAACTTCAGAAAAGTCATTTGCAACTTAAAGATGGTATGCTTATAAACAGCTGAAAGTGAAAAAACATAGTTGTGTTGTGTTGTGTTGTGTTGTGTTGTGTTGTGTTGTGTTGTGTTGTGTGTGTTGTACTGCCGGTGTTTTTGTCTGGTCCAACATGACCAGGTAGCTAGAGTGACAAGCAGAAAATAGAAGACCACTGCCTACAATTTATCTGCATGTCTGACAGGGATGGCCAGCTCGATTTTACAACTATAATTCAAAAAAGATTTTACATCTATTACACCTGTAATTCGAAACACATTTTTTGAGAAGAACATGCATCCCATCCGGAATTGTTTATGGCTATCGGCTATTATAAAAGCCAGAAAGCTAAATTCTGAATTTTCTGACACCAATCCGAACATGTCCCTGAAAATTCAGAGCACGAGCCCACCGGCGCGACGTCGGTGAGGATGAAGATCGTCCACCGGCATGGTCCCTGCTCCCCTCTAGCCGATGCGCGCGTGAAGCCGCCGTCTCACGCGGAGATCCTCGCCGCCCACTAGGGTTTAGGGATGATGGGGTACCTGGACTTTGGCCCCGGCGCGTCGCCGGCCAACGCTAGGGTGACGCCGATACTGACTGACAACGGTCCGACGTTCTACGACGTGGGTCTCACTGGCATTCGCGTGGGCGGGAAGCAGCTGTCCATCCCGAAGTCCGTGTTCCCCATGGGCGGGATGCTTGTGGACTCCGGCACGGTGATCACGCGGCTCCCGGTGACGGCCTACACCGCCCTGTCCTCGGCTTTCACGTCGGCCATGGCGGCGCACGGGTACAAGAAGGCGGCGGGGTACTCCATCCTGGACACCTGCTACGACTTCACGGGGGTCAGCGAGGTGACGCTGCTCATCAAGGGCGATGCGTGCCTCAATGTGGATGAGTCTGGGATCCTACTCGCCATCACCCAGGCGCAAATCTGCCTCGCGTTCGCGTCCAACGGCGACGACGACAGCGTCAGCATCCTCGGGAACACGCAGCAGAAGACCTATGGCGTGGTCCACAACACCATCGGCTTCGGCCCCGGTGCCTGCTAATTATTGATCATTTCGTTTGAGCTCGTGCTGATTGTTGGATAACTAAGCTGCGTGCACCAACACCGAGTAGTCAATGATTATACTACACAAAAATGATTAAATACTGGGGCACAAGATCCAGGGATTGGAACAATCTCACCAAAGATGGCGGAATCACAGCTTGAAGGAGACAAGGTAGTGGATCTGGGCGTCACAACCTTGTGGGCAGGGCCCGTGCTTGATCTCAAGCTTCTTCCTTCAACTTCTTCTTCTTCCCTTATCTCTTGGTTTTCTTCTCCAATGGAGGCTATCCTGGATTTCCGTCACACCTCTTGGTGGTGGCTGGCTGGGAGGGTTAACATCCCCCATCCATCTTGTGCAATGTCCAAAATGACCCTGGGTCATAACCCTTATGGGTAGTGGGCTTCTGCACCTGTTTGGGCTGCCTGAAAGGCTTGAAATGGTCATCTCCTCACAGCCCACATGAGGAGGATATCCAACAATATCTGGCCAAGCCGATCCACATATCTCCCTGACCGAGTGATCGAATCCGAATCCATCTTGCTTTTGCCACTTCTGATTTTATTTTCTGACACCAATCCGAACATGTCCCTGAAAATTCAGAGCACGAGCCCACCGGCGCGACGTCGGTGAGGATGAAGATCGTCCACCGGCACGGTCCCTGCTCCCCTCTAGCCGATGCGCGCGTGATGCCGCCGTCTCACGCGGAGATCCTCGCCGCCGACTAGGGTTTAGGGACGATGGGGTACCTGGACTTTGGCCCCGGCGCGTCGCCGGCCAACGCTAGGGTGATGCCGATACTGACCGACAACGGTCCGACGTTCTACGACGTGGGTCTCACGGGCATTCGCGTGGGCGGGAAGCAGCTGTCCATCCCGAAGTCCGTGTTCTCCATGGCGGGATGCTTGTGGACTCCGGCACGGTGATCACGCGGCTCCCGCGACCGCCTACACCGCCCTGTCCTCGGCTTTCCACGTCGGCCATGGTGGCGCACGGGTACAAGAAGGCGGCGGGGTACTCCATCCTGGACACCTGCTACGACTTCACGGGGGTCAGCGAGGTGACGCTGCTCATCAAGGGCGGCGCGTGCCTCAATGTGGATGAGTCTGGGATCCTGCTCGCCATCACCCAGGTGCAAATCTGCCTCGCGTTCGCGTCCAACGGCGACGACGACAGCGTCAGCATCCTCGGAACACGCAGCAGAAGACCTATGGCGTGGTCCACAACACCATCGGCTTCGCCCCCGGTGCCTGCTAATTATTGATCATTTCGTTTGAGCTCATGCTGATTGTTGGATAACTAAGCTGCGTGCACCAACACCGAGTAGTCAATGATTATACTACACAAAAATGATTAAATACTGCAGCACTGCGACCGCAACTGTAAGTGATGAAATTTGTATAGTTCGATTAAATACTGCAGCACTGCGACCACAAAAATTTGCCACCGCTTGTCCTTGCGCTTCTCCTTCATGCATGTGCTGGTGCGGCGCAGCGAGAACCCGACCGAGCGGTCGATGGCCACGCCAGCCATCGTCTTCCTCCGATTCGCCGTCCGCCGCGGCGGCGTGGACAGGGCGGGGACCGAAGGTGGTCCGAGCTCGCCGTGAAGAGCACGACAAGCGTCCCAGCGGTAGCCCCGGCCTGGCTTGAAGCAATGCTGCTGTCGTCGACGGCTGAGGCTCTTTGAAGCACCGGCGAGCAGTCGAAACCCGGGGCGCGGCGGGGTGAGCGAGTCCGGAGCAAGAAACTCCAGCAGGCGCCTCGTATCCGCGATGTGCATCGTGCGCTGCGAGAACTCCAAACGTGTAGGCGCGGCCTGGCTGCCACCCGAGAGGAGGAAGAACGGAGCTGGGTCAGCCACGGAGAAAGGCGGGGACGGGCATACCGAAGAGGGCGTGACTGGCTCTGGGGATACTGGAGGCGTTTGAGCCGCCCTGGAGCGGCTCCTGATGCCGGCCAGAGAAGCGAAGCAAGCCCATAGTCTTCCACGGGGACGCAGCAAGGCGGCCTTAGCCGCAGGGGGCGAGGCCGGCATGCCGCCCTAAGGGTCGGGCGCGCGCTGTCGCCCACCATCTCTGTTGCCTCCCTTGTTGCCCGAGCGTTCACGCTCTCTCTCCCGCGCGCGATCGCCGTCACGACTACGGCCAGTGCGAGAGAGGCTGCGGCGGATGGCTTCCCCAGCCTCTGGAGCTGTTGCGGCCGCGCCTGTCACGGTCCTCGTCGTTGTCCCTGTCATGGCCCCGGTCACGCCGCACGTTGCCACCATCATTGATACGCTCCATCATGTCCCTGACGGAGCGGTCGCCGTCGAGGTGCCCGAAGCGCCAAGTGAACCTTGTAGGAGGCGGCGGCGGCGGCGCGTCATCCGGGCCGGTCTGGTCCTCGTCGATGTCGAGGTGTATGATGCACCTGCGCTGCAGCCCACGGCGTCCCCGCTCCCGCACGCCCGGAGCGGCATTGGGGCCAGGAAGAGTAACCTAGCGGACGCGCTGGACGAAGGAGGGATTCTCCGTCCAAGCCCAGAGGCAGATTGCCTTCGTGAACTCCTTGGTCTTGCACCTTGGATCGATGTAGTCCAGCGAGCACGCCCTCCGATCGCCTACTGCGCCACCAAATCGTTCCAAGCGTAGATGGGAACGTTTTCGATGCAGAGCCGCACGTGATGCTTGAGGTTGATCTGCTCTGCGTTGTCCTCGAGCCTCCATGGCCGCACCTGCACCCGCTGTCGGGGGAATACTTTCTGGATTAACCCGCGGCCCAGTGCGACTTAACTTACTCGCACGGACGAAGGCCCACTTGGGAACAAGCCCAATATTGAACCGCCATAAGGAGAAAGATCTAGAAGACATATCCCGGAGGACGTGAAGACCAAGTAGTCTCCGAGTAGGCCTCTGTGGATGTATTCCTTATGGGGAAGTTTCCTTTTGTAACCTAGCGAGCCTCTGTGTATATAAAGAGGACTCGCAGGACTTAGAGCGGGTCAAGCTATCAAGCCCCAAACCCTAGCTCATACGGCGAGTACCAGATCGGATCGCCTCCATTGTAACACCTCGATTATCATATCAATACCAATCTAGGGTAGGCAGGAAGTAGGTCTTTTACCTCACATTGAGGGGGCCGAACCTGGGTAAATCTGTGTTGATCTTTGTTCCTGCGATCCCAAGCTCGGAGATGCTTGACTCGCATAATCCCACACCTACGAAGTCATCTATGACACCTGACGTGACAAACCCACGACAGTTGGCGCCCACCGTGGGGCCTGCGGTCAAGAGCGTCACGTTCCGCGCAGGATCCATGAAGGGAGCTGAAGATCTTGTTGTTGGCCGTATCATCACGGTCAATGGCACACCCCTCATCGACGATTCAAGCTGGGGGCCGGAAGCAGATTACTTGGAGACCGGCCACGTCATCCCCTTTGGATCCATCAACGTCTTCGTCGGCTTCATTGGCGGCGAGTCAGAGGATCCATCGCAACATGGCGACTCAGAAGAAGGAGTCGCGGTAACAGTGGACCAAGAAGAAGAATCTATCAACCACGAGTCGCTGCCTCTCGAAGACGAAGAAGGCCAATCCATTGAGTATGTCCTTGAGGAAAGGCTATGCGGAGGCCCTGTGGATAGTGGCTCGCCCTCTGTAGAAGATCGGCACGTGAAGGGGTCTACAGGACCACAGAAGCAGACGAAGGGCTGGGCATGCCACCAGGCAGCTTAGCCCCCACACCGCCGAAGCAGCAGAACAAGCCGCGCTAGACGCATCAGGAGTCGCGGCATCCGCTGCGATGACGCCAGGAGTCGCGGCCTCAGGAGTCGCAAACAGAGAGACTCCACCTGGAGTCGCGCCTGCGGAATCAGGGTCAAGGGTAACCCCCAGCGCAGCGGTCACGCCGCCACAGGGAAGCGTGTTGTTTACGCCAATATCTGCGGTTAACGCGGCTGCTAGGGTGACAGAATTGGAGGCTACCAGGATCGGGCTATATGATGAAGTCCAGAGAATCGCAGATGAGAGAGCCAGGCTGGCGCGTGAGGAACAGCGCCTCCAACAGGAGCAACTGCGACTCATCGAGGAAACCAATACTCTGCAAGGAATACAGGCCACCTTGCCACACAGACGCCACGCGAGTCGCCTGCAGCCAGGAACAGTAAACCCTATGGAGCTGTTCCAATCACCTACCACTGAACCAGCAATTGCGGTCCCATCAGTCGCCACCAACACGACGCACCCGGTCGCATGGTCAGGGGTCGCACAACCTTCAGTCGCGGTACCCGCACGCATGGCACCATCTGCCATGGTTATGCGGTCCGCGGCCCCGTTAGCTGCGCCCGCGGTTCAAGCAATCGCTGTACCATCAATCGTACCAGCGGTTCCATCTTTCGCAGCACCAAGAGTAGCAGAGATACCTGGGTCAAGGGCCATAGTACAGGCTAACAACAGGGCCATGATGCCCCCGCCATTGACGCAGCCAACCTTTGTTCAGCAGTCGCCACAGCAGCCTCAAAGGTTCCACACGCCGCAAGGGCATTATGTTAGCCCAGTGGAGAATCTCTTTGCAGCCACAAACATCTTGGCCAGATTAGCGCCAGCAGGAAACACGCCAATGGACAGAGAGGCACGGCGCGCCATTGAGATGCTGAGCACAGCAGTAATACAGCAGGCGAATATGTCCGAACACGCAGGACGGCTGCACTCCACCCCTTACAATAGCAGAGCAACGGCGGAGAGAAGCATCCACGCGGAGTCGCCACACGTTGCGACCTCAAGCTCGGCTAGGCGACAAAGGGAAGATCAACCTGCGGCTCAAAATCAACCTCAGCAAATTCAACCCATAGAGATTGTGCAGCCGCGCGGCGGCCAACCAATAGGAAGGCCAGCTTCGTCCAACCTATCGTCGCGACTCAAAGGCCCAGTCTGTTTCAGCGAAAGAATCAGGTCTGAACCGTTTCCTGCAGATTTCAAAGGACCTCGCAAGGTCGCCAACTACAACGCCAGCATGGACCCTGTTACTTGGCTCAACAATTACGAGATGGGCATGAGCATCCTAAATGCATCCGAAGAGATCTGCGCACGTTACCTAAACATGATGTTAGAAGGCGCAGCCCACATATGGCTACAAAATTTGCCACCAAATTCAATAAACTCTTGGGATGAGATGAAGGAAGCTTTTATCAAGAATTTCCAAGGAACATGCAAGCGACTCTGCAGCATAGAGGACCTTGAGCGTTGTGTACAGAAGGAAGGCGAGTCGAGTCGCCACTGGATGAGAAGGGTCGCAGAGATCATACATTCCTCAGACAACATACCACCCAGTTCAGCAGTCCTTGTCATGGAGAAAAATTGCAAATTTGAGCCGCTAGTCCACAAACTAGGTCGCATGAAGGATAAAGTCAAGAGCCTAAGCGAGGTAATGGCGGCGGCCAACAAGTATGCTAGCTCGGATAAAACCAGGGACGCATCTGATGGGGAGGAAGAGGAAAACACTGGCAAGGGAAAGAAGGCCAGTAGCAAGCCTCAACAACAGCAAGCTAGCAATGCCAATGCGAGTTATAACAAGCGCAAAAACGAGGAAGGAAACTCAGGGTTAGTCGCAAATACGAATACTCGTTACAAACAAAGCAGCAGCAGAGGAAGGAATTTTCACCCAGTTAATTTGGAAGAGGTTTTCAACCGCCCCTGCGACATCCATATAGGAAAAGATGGGAAACCACCCAACCACACGAAGGCACAGTGTTATCATTACAAAAAGTGGAAGGATGGACAGCCACTCAACACAAACTTCAATCATCAAAACAACGAGGAAGGTAAACATGGCGGAGGCAACAACAGCAACAACGCCGTCCCAAATCCGCAGCCAGATCAGCCACAGTTCCCAAAACAGTTGGGTCAGTATCATACCATTGTGGTGAATACTTCAAGGAGGGAACAAAAGCTGCGACGACGCAATCAGGCTGTTAACGCCATAGTACCAGCCGTCCCACAGTGGCTAAAGTGGTCCGAGCAACCAGTAGTTTGGAGCCGCGAGGATCACCCAGGAGAAATAAATGAAGAGGGAAAACTCGCGCTGGTGGTTGCCCCTCAAGTCGCAGGGTACAAGTTGAGCAAAGTACTGATGGATGGAGGCAGCAGCATCAATATATTATACTATGAAACCTTCAAAAGATGAACCTTCAAGAAAAGCAGCTACACCCATCAAGAACAACGTTTCATGGTGTCGTGCCAGGCATATCAGCTCAGCCATTGGGGCGAGTTAACTTGGAGGTCGCCTTTGGGACACAAAGCAACTTCAGGAGCGAGTACATTTGGTTCGAGGTTGTAGATTTCCAGAGCCCATATCATGCGCTGTTTGGCAGAGAAGCATTCGCAAAGTTTATGGCTAGGCCGTGCTATGTGTACCTAAAGCTTAAAATACCAGGCCCTAGGGTGTCATCACCATCAATGGCGACAAAAGAATAGCTCAAGAATGTGAAGAAGGCGACAAGGCCATAGCCAGAGCAGCTTGCATCGCAGAGAGCGCGCCCATGCGCGAGTCGCAGGAGAATTTTGATGACATCGTGAAGGCCAAGAGGCACCTGCCTGACTTGCGACTTCAGATTACGGCCGCAAGGGAGGCAAGGAAGTCAAAGGCTACAAGCCATTGCCAATAAGGACACATCCCAGGTCGCGAGTTGCCATCAGCAGCCGCAGCAAAATTATTAAGAGTTTACATCATCAAGCTGGCCACTCAGGGCTAAAAATTTCAATTCTGGTCGCCACTCAGGCGCGACCGACCCAATGACACTTCTGATCGCCACCTAGGCGCGATCGACCCAATTCTGGTCGCCACTCAGGCGCGACCGACCCATGTAACATCTCTGGTTGCCACCTAGGCGCAACCGACCCAATTCTGGTCGCCACTCAGGCGCGACCGACCCATGTAACATCTCTGGTTGCCACCTAGGCGCAACCGACCCAATTCTGGTCGCCACTCAGGCGCGACCGACCCATGTAACATCTCTGGTTGCCACCTAGGCGCAACCGACCCAATTCTGGTCGCCACTCAGGCGCGACCGACCCATGTAACATCTCTGGTTGCCACCTAGGCGCAACCGACCCAAGCATCACTTCTGGTCGCCACCTAGGCGCGACCGACCCTATGTATCATATAATGATTCTGAAATAAAGCATCTCAAACTACCAATTGAGCTGTGAGTCTTTTATTTTTTAATCATTGGTCCCTTGGGGGTGCGGCAGCTTTTTAGCGCGGCCTATTCCTTGGGATCGCCAAACAAGTGGCATTTATCGTGATTATACTCAACCTCTCTTGGATGCGACTTGCACTATGCGGCCAAAGTACTAGGGGTGCGGCGTCAATCGAGTTTGATTGCCTATCATGGCCGCTCTCGACCCTGAACACGCACTTTTTACCTGGGAAATACTGAGCCGCGCAAGGGCCTAAGTGAGGAAAAACCGAGACAAATCATAAGGACCAGCCTATTGGTCGAATCATGTACTGCCAAGAGTACTTAAGCAAACCATAATATTGTCTTATGACACATAAATTCTAACAATTATTACAGACCGCTAAGGGCCAAGATTATCAAACCATTGTTTTCTCTTCTTCACTTGTGCGCAGCTTTTGGCCGGTGGGAAGGAGGAACAGGCGGCTTACCAAGCTTGCCAGAAGGAGCAATCGCAGGCTCGCTGGAGGGCTCTTCAGTCGCGGGCTTGGGGGCTGCAGAGCTGGATACGCCTGGAGAGGGGTTCTTTTCCTGCGGAATCACCGCACTGGATGACGGAGCGGGTAACTTCTCCCATCTGCTTCCATCTGCATTATACTTGCCCATATAGGTCGCAAGATCTATCCCCTCCACCAGTTCAGTCGCGTGGCCGCGCATATCCTTCCAAGTCGTCGCATACTCTGAGGCCGTCAGTTCGGTGCCATCCACCTTCTTCGAGGGCCTACCTTTTGCAACCTTGGCGGCATCAAAGGAAGGATAGTACGTCTTGGCCAAAGCAAGAACATGAGCCGCGCCGGTGCGAGCTGAGGACTCCTTCCAGTCCAAAAAGAACTGAGGCGCCCTAAGCAGTCTTTTCAGCAGCCCTTCAGAATCACCGGGGACTGGCTTGGTCGGCAGCAGGCACTTAGACAGTGATTTCATGGCGTCACAAGTTCTTCGCGAAAAATCGCGGATATACTCCAGCTGCTCTTGAGTACTACCGCGCTGCTCCTTGGCATCCTCACCTACATCGAGGCATGTCTCCGTCAGCTTTACAACATACAGGCAAAAATAGTAGAGAAAGCAGATGCAGATATGAGTCGCAACACATACCAGTTAACTCTTGAGTCATGATGCACACTTTGGCGTGGACAAGGTTATGGGCATCAGAAACTTTCTTCAACTTTTTCTCAAGCTCGCCAATGGAAACAGCCTTAAGCCTTGCGTCCTCATTGGCATCAGCAATGGCGTCTTTCTGAGCACTGACTTGGAGGTCCAGCTGCTGGACCCTCTCTGGAACTTCTCTTCAACAGTTTTAAGCCGCAGCTCGGTGGCTTTGGCTTGCTCAGATAACTTGAAACTTTCATCAGATAGCTCGCCCATCCTGGTTTCCCTCTTTTTCAGCTCAGCGTCACGCTGGCCAAGGAGCTCGCGCAGCCTCTCCAGTTCAGAGGGAGTATCACCCAGCTGTTGTTCCAAGGCAAGTTTGGCAGCCGTTATGGAGCTTAGTTCCTCCTACGAAGGGTACATCAGTTAGTAAGTATATATCAACAGCTAAAAGAGAAGCATCAAGTCTCCCTTTACAGTCAAAGAAGAAACTTGATCCTTGGGGGCTAGAGACAGATAACTGGAAATAGAAGTTTACCTTATAAGCCGCAGACAGGTCAGACAGTGCCTTGCGGAGCTCCATGGCTTGCTTGTCATTTGAGGCAATGATAGCCTCTGACAGTTTCTCAGCGCGGCTTGTGGAGGAGGAAGAAGCAACCTCAGCATGCAGAATTGGCGACCGCAGATTGTCCGCCGCTGGCGACTCAACCACTGGCGCATCAGCATCCTTGGCCATTACATCTATGGAGGAGGGGTTGACCTTCTCCACGTCCTGGATCATAAGGGGATCCGTTCTATCCTCCAGAGCCACCTCTTGGGTGGCTGTGTCAAGAACAGGGACCGTGGCCAGATCATCAGTGGTGGCCACGCCCTCTACCATGGCGGTATGAGCCGCAGGTGATAAATGCGGCTCAACCGCGGTTCCAGGCTCAGTCGCGGGTTTAGCCGCACTTCTGTAAAAAGCAAGGGCATTGTGTGAAGAAGAAGCACATAAGCCAGAATAAAAGTGTTGAAAGCACAGGGAAAAGTTACTAACTCTGGAGCCATCTTCACAAAGGCCATAAGTTCACCGCTTGACGGTGAGGACAGGCCTTGGGTCCCAGAATCTACGAGCAGAAGTTTTGCATGTCAGTAAAGGAAAAAGAATAAGCATTCAAGATAACAAGACAGCAGAAATTACCAGAGTGGGGACCCATGTCTTCTTCAGCAGAGGCGGTGGCCTTGAAAGCACGCCTGGCAACGAAGGAGATCGCGCCCGTAGCAGGTTTGCGGCGCTTCGTGGCCTCGGGGTTTTCCAGAGCATCAACCTCTGGTTCCTCACGAGATAGCCTCTTGGAGGCTCTACGGGGAGTTGGCCCCGCGGCAACAGAACTCGCAGCTGGCACTGGACTGTCATCCTCGTCCAGTTCAGTCTCTTCACCATCTGAGGCCGCAGAAGCCACAGAAGGGATATCAGCAGTCTCGCTGCCCTCTAGAGTGGGCAGCAACTTCTTTCGTGCGGCACGCTTGGGAGCAGCAGTGCCGGCGACGGTCGCAGGTAGCGACCAGTAGTTCTCATCAGCCTGGATCAGGGAAATATAAGTTGCAGTATTAAGAAAAGGAACGCGACTCAACTACGAAGGCGAAAAGACAGAGAAGAGGAGTTACCTCAAAAGGCTTGTTGTTAACACTGAAAGGGGCAAGCCCCACCTTATCAAAGGAGATGTCCTTCTCCTAAGTCACGCGGGTGACAAATTCCACCCAATCCTCAGGCCTCCAGTCCGAAGCCTTGAAACGATCAACGTCAGCAGAAGTGCCTGTGCACTCAAGGAAGGATCGCTGTCGTGGACTCACGGGCTGAATGCGCCACTTTGTCCAGCAAGAGAGAAGATCAATGCCAGTAAGACCATGACCTATTAAGGCGCGGATTTTGATCAGCGATTCATTGATGAAGGACATGGACGAGTCGCGGGGTTTTGATTTCAGTGCCTCAGTAGGCACGAAGAGGGTGTTAGACCAGGAGGGAAGGCGAGTTTCGCCCTCCGGTGAAGTGTCTTGGCAATAGAAAAAAGATTTTTGCCAAGCCCTGGGTCGATTCGCCAGGGCTAGCTTGGGAAGGCAAGAGTTCCTATGGCGTTGAAGGGAGATGGCGCCGACTTGAACGTAGGCGCCACCCTTGGAGACAAGTTGGCTGTTGCAGGTGAAAGAGGCCAGCCATAGATCGATGTTGGGGGCTATGCCAAGATAATCCTCGCACAGCACATGAAAATTGCTCACCTGGAGCATTGAGTTGGGCCCGATGTCGTGAAGACGGAGGCCTAGGCGTTGCAGCAAATTGCGGAAGAAGGGAGAACCTGGCGGCGTGAATCCACGCTCCACGTGCTCTACGAACATCACCAGCTCGTTGGGCTTGGGGCGCGGCTCGATTTCATCGCCTGGCGCCCGCCAGACGCCGTCCTCCTTCGGCGGCAAGAAGCCAGCCTTGGCCAGATCTGCGAGAGTTTCCTCCGTTACCCAGGATCCTTCCCAGTTGCAGGAGATCTTGCGCCTATCGTCAGATGGCTTCGCCTTGGGCGCCATTGCGAGGGGGAGATTGGATTGGGGAACTAGGCTCGGGTCGAGGAAGAAGACGGCGCGGCTAGGGATGAGAAGATTGCAAGGGCAAATGGATAATGACCTAGGTGGCCGCAGCTTATAACTGAAGGGGCCCGCAACTAAGGGCATTATCTGTGCTCGCAACCAACGGCACAATTTGCGCCCGCAAAACGAGTAACGGTCCGCAATTAAAGGAAACGGAATATTTCCAGAAGGAGAGATGAGTCGCGCGGATGAGTCACATCGCTGAATCGCATGAGTCAGGAGATTGGTCAGAACGTTTGCAGTGCGGCTCAGAGACCATTTCAAGAGGTCGGAAGGTTCTCACCGTAAAGTCCTAACCAATCTTGGGGGCTAATGTCGGGGGAATACTTTCTGGATTAACCCGCGGCCCAGTGCGACTTAACTTAACTCGCACGGACGAAGGCCCACTTGGGAACAAGCCCAATATTGAACCGCCATAAGGAGAAAGATCTAGAAGACATATCCCGGAGGACGTGAAGACCAAGTAGTCTCCGAGTAGGCCTCTGTGGATGTATTCCTTATGGGGAAGTTTCCTTTTGTAAACCTAGCGAGCCTCTGTGTATATAAAGAGGACTCGCAGGACTTAGAGCGGGTCAAGCTATCAAGCCCCAACCCCTAGATCATACGGCGAGTACCAGATCGGATCGCCTCCATTGTAACACCTCGATTATCATATCAATACCAATCTAGGGTAGGCAGGAAGTAGGTCTTTTACCTCACATTGAGGGGGCCAAACCTGGGTAAATCTGTGTTGATCTTTGTTCCTACGATCCCAAGCTCGGAGATGCTTGACTCGCATAATCCCACACCTACGAAGTCATCTATGACACCTGACGTGACAAACCCACGACACCCGCAGCGTGCCAAACGGGAAGTCGTGGCGAGGCACGGCCGCGTCGCGGTGGTGCGGGTGGGTGAACCGCACGAAGAACGGCTCAGGGTAGTGCTCCGTGATGGTGATGTCGTCCGGCACGGCGCCGAACGTGGTCGCCAGCGCCCTGTGCAAGGCCTCCTTCTCGTCGCGCGCCGGCGGGCGATCGAACCATGCGTAGGCGGCGCAGGTGAGCAGAGCAGTGGCCTCCGCCCCCATCTCCACAGTGGAGTGGATGACCACGAAATCCTCATCGGGCCTGCCCGCTCCAACACCACTTGCCATGGCAGCCGGCGGAGCGTCAGCCGGAGCAACACGCGGAGCAGCGGCGGGAGGAGAGCGAGGACGAGCAGTAGGTGCTTGACGAGGAGGCTCGGCGGGTGGCGGTGGAGGTGGAGGAAGCTGAGCAGCTGGGCGCCACGCACGGGGACCCGGCGTTGCAGTGTCGGGGCTGGGAGGCGGCTCGAGCGGGTGCGCACATAAGCGGGTACGCACAGAAGCGGGAGCGGTGGCCTGATCTGAAGCAACGGTGGCACTTGACAGGGTCTCTGCACTCGGAAGCTCGGTGCCTAGGTCGTCCTTTGTAGAGGCAGTGGAAGTAGCGGCCATAAAGCCAAGCAGGTGGCGGAGGGCGACAGGCAACATTGAGGGCTGGCCGCGGCGGAGGGAAAGCCGTGTGGCGCGGGTGACGGGCTGCACGACCTCCCATCGTCCTTGCCCCTCCTCCTCGAGCCTAGCTCTCTACTGCATTGAAGACGAAGGAGCTGCAGGTGCCGCATGCGCAGTAATGGCGTTGTTCCGCCCAGCCCATCCTCTTCCCAATTTGAAACGGTCAGCAGCAGCGGCATGCCAAGTTGGCACCAGCTGGTTCCCAGGTCGCAGCAGCTCAGGGGCATCTCAGGGACCACCTCTGAGTCGCCGACTGAGCCAGCCACGGCGGAGACGACGAGGTCCGATCCAGATCTACAGACATGGTGAGGGATCCGGGATTGATTACCTGGGGGACGAACCCATCGGGGATACAGGCCGGTGGCGGCGGCGGGCGGCGCAGGTGGGCGGCAACAACAGTGGTGTTTATGGGCGGCGTGGCCTGCTATGGTCTAGATACATATAACGTTGATCTGGACCTCTGTCCTCGCGTCACGCACAGGCAGCGGGGTCTCAAATCTCCATTACAAGCCACCACGGAGGTTTCGTGGGAGAGAAGAAGAAGAGAGGAACAAGAAGGGAGCAGGTAGACTGCTGGTACAGTGATCAATCGATAGTTCTCTTCCCGTTCAGCATGGCTGAAGTACTACGCCGTCCTCTGCTTTCCATCTTGGGCCGTCGTTGCCTCGATACGACCCTAGGCCCTTCTAACATCACGTTGTCGACGACGCCGTGTGACTGGTGTCGTAGCAGGTCCCTCCCCTTGAAAACCTGCTTGCCCCCAAGCAGGGGCTCGTGGAAAGCGTTGCCGAAGAGCTTCTTCAGATTCCCAGGAGCTCATCGATGATGGTACTCCAGTCCACTTGACATGTACTTGCTTGATGTAGCCGTTGCCGCACTTGATTTCCCTTGTTGCTAAAAGTTCCAGAGGCTGAACTAAAATGCAACCGTCAGTGAGAAATTGACAAGAAGATTCAGAGTCAATGACCTGATCAGGCGGAACTGATTTCTTCAGTTGAGACACATGAAGGACCGGATGGATTTGACTGCCCACTGGTAGCTTCAGTTTGTAGCCCACCTTCCCAATGCGAGCTAAAACTTCATATGGACCGAAGAACTTGAATGATAGCTTTTGATTTCCTCGCCGAGCCACTGACTGTTGGGCATACGGCTGTAGCTTCATGTAAACAAGATCACCCACCTGAAACTCCCTTTCAGTGCGGTGTTTGTCTTCCTGTGATTTCATACGCTGCTGGGCACGGAGCAGATGCTGGTGTAACAATGCTGTTGTTTCTGCCCGCTCATTCAGCCATCCTGCCAAATCTGGTGAGACATCAGACTGAAGGTTGTTAACTCCCAGATGTCATGGAGTATAACCATACAGAACTTGAAATGGTGTCTTCCCCAGTTGTCGGGGGGCTGCCCCCGGGTAGGGCAAAGATGATGTGTTATGAACAGTTAAGGTCTAACCGGATCAAGGAAAGAAGAGCCGGCTAAGTTATCCGGGTCGGATCTCAAGGCGATTCGGTCAGTCCTACTTCAAGCCAGTGAAAGAAAAGACCAAAGGGGATCCGGTGAGGTTTAACCGGATCCAGGAAAGAAGAGCCGGCTAAGTTATCCGGGTCGGTCAGGAAGGACCCGGGTAGGGCAACTCGGATGATGCACAGGGGCCAAGTAATGTCAGTAAAAGTCACGGGCACTGTAAGGTTACTGACCGGGGCTCAGAAGACAGCAAGGTGCTGCCACAGGTTTTCCGGGTCACAAGCCCCTAGGCGCTGACTCGGCCTATTCGGGAAAGGGGCAGTGGCTAGGCTACTGTGGTCTACACTGCCTTAAGCTCAAAGAGGAAAGATAAGCCTGTGGTGAACAGAGGGTGAGCTGGGCTGAGTGACAGTGGCCAGTGTTTGTCCTGTTCTCCTTGTCCATGCCATTGTCCTCTGCGGCCAGGGGCAAAAGGGTAATTCGGTTACTGTATATAGGCAACACCACCTTCTCCTGTGAGAGGATCGACCATTGTGAGCATCATTTCCCCCCAAGCTTCATCTTCTACCTGGAGCTCTCTCCATTGTTCATCATACAGCTCAAGGAGCGCTCTGTACTTGTAAACACTTGAGATATAAGAGAGTAGGCTAGAGCTGCAGTAGGGGTGTTACCTCCACAAGAGGGCCCCGAAGCAGGGTACATCGTGGTGTTCTTCGCTGTTCTTGGTTTGCTTTGTTCTTGTTGTTTCCTGCGAGGTTCTTGTTTGATCTTCATGCGTGCTTCATAAGCGCGCAAACCCTCCCCGGTTCCCCCAACGCCCAAGCGAGCCCACACTTAAGCCATACCCATGGCATCTGCCGTGACACCACCACGACAGTTGGCGCCCACCGTGGGGCAAGCATTGGCGTTGGCTGGGGTTTCCATCCGGACGGGCTCCGTCACTGGTGCCGGCGAGCGGGTCCTCTCCGGGCTCGTGTGCAAGCTCGGCGAGTTCAACTTCATCAGCGACAACGCGGGGTGCTTCTCCAACAAGCCCTTCCCCGCGAATGGCTTCCTCATGACGCTGGGCAGCTTCGTCACCTACGTCGCCACCGAGCCAGTTCGCGAGTACCCGGCGCAGGTGCTCGTGGCTGCGGATCCTCCTCTTTCCGCGCAGCTCGCGGAGGGCGTAGCGCTCGCCCTGGGAGCAGCGTGGAGGTCATGGTGGCTGCCGCAAACGCTGCTGCTGGCAAAGGAGGTGCCAGCACGAGCGTGCCAGAGGAGCTGGCCACGCCAGTCGATCCGGCTGACAAGCCGACCCGGACAGCTAAGTTCCCTAAGGAGAAACCCGATCCGGTTGGTCCCCTTGGCATGTCAAGCAGGGATGCTTCCTTAGAGGGTATCTTGGAAAAGCTAGCTCGGCCAGTGGCTCCTGGAGCAAATGTTGATCTTACTGTAGCTCAGCTAGAGGCAGAGCGCCTGAGGTTGCAAAAGAGGCTCGGTTAGTGATAGAGTCTAGGCAAGAGTTTGATAGAGACCTGAGAGAATACAATGCTGCCAATGGTATCACAGATGGCTTTACTCCTGTAGTGCACCGCTCGCGCAAGAAAGCCGAGTTGCGTAACAGAGGCAAGGACCTCAACGACGAGTTGGCTAGAGCTGCAGGTTCAAGCTCAAGTAAAGCCACTAGTCATAGGTCCGGAACAGGCAAGCCGGTTTATAGCTCCCCGGCTAAGAATCTTAGGGCTGCAGCAGCAGCACGAGCCGAGTTAAGTAACCTGACCGGGGACGCTTGGCGCAAGCAGGCGGAGAGAGTGAATGAGCTAGTGGATGTGTGCAACAGGCAGAATGAGGCCTACCGGAAAGCTAATCCGGATGCTGGTGGTTCCCGGGTAGTTGTCTCGGTTAGGGCTGCTAGCCAGAAGTCTAAGGGGCAAGCGTCCTCTCCGCATGTTGTGATTGACCGAGCCAAAGTGTGAACTCGGGTAAGAGCAAGCAGCTGCAAACTTATGATGCGGTATATGCGAGCAAGCAGCTTGCAGCCCAAGGAAAAGGCGGACAAGCAGAAACAGTGGTGGTCAAGGCAATCCGGGTACTGGAAGGGGAAATTCGGCTGGCCGAGGTCAACCACCTCGCCACCCCGGACAGCATGATGGCACAGGTGCAGCAGCAAAGTGGTGGCCAGGTGGGCTACCGCTATGACGATGGCAATTCGGCTATGGCGCGAGCCGGATACCAGACGTATGACAATGCACTGGCGTCGAGACTGGGGCCTCGGATGTTGGATCCGGATGATCAGCGTCTCAGTTGGACAGAATCTACCAGTCCGAGAAGCTGGAAGAGCAAGGCCCACCGGGTCCACCATGCTTTGGACCTCGGATAATGAATGAGCCAAGTGTGCCGTTGTTCCAGCTCGGCCGCAACACGAAGCCGTATAATGGCAGCACCAAGCCACAGGATTGGCTGACGGACTATGTATCATCAGTGCACATTGCGGGGGGCAATCGCCGATGGGCGGTCCGGTATCTCCCGCATATGTTAGAAGGTCCAGCCCGAATCTGGCTGAATAACTTGCCGCCGGGTAGTATCAATTGTTGGATGGATTTGGAACAGGCGTTTAACAGCAACTTCTCCAGCACCTACAAGAGGCCAAACCGACCTCAGCTCCTGGCTGCGTGCAAGCAGGAAGAGAGGGAGACAGACCGAGAGTATTTGACTCGGTGGAGCAACATGCGCAATTCTTGCGAAGGTGTAGTGGAGGAGCAGGCCATTTCATGGTTTGCACAGGGATGCAGGCATGGTACACCACTTTGGCAGAAACTCCAAAGAGATATGCCGAAAACCCTGGCAGATATGATCCGGATAGCAGACACGTATGCGCTGGGTGATCCAACACAGCCCGCATTGGATGCAGTGGGAGCAAACAGGAGGCAACCGTTAATAACCGAGTTGGACCATTAAGGCCCAGTGACCGACATGAATTCGGTTACAAGAGAAGAGATCCGGATTACAGTATGGTTCGGATCAAGTTGCTGCAGTAAACATGGATCAACCCGGTGGAGGAGATGCGCAGAGGCAGAAAACTGATGGTCCGGCTTGGAGGCCGAATCAAGGTGCTGGCCGAAGAAAGTGTGGGAGGGACCAAGTCCACCTCTGACTTTTGAGTCCAGATTGGATGGGCCTTGCTGTTATCACACCACTGATCCGCGCAAACCGGCTAATCATTCGACCCGGAACTGTAGTTGGCATCACCGCATTCAGGCGGAAGGTCAAAGAGGACGCTCCTAGACCGAATTTCAGGCCAAACATGCCGCTAACCGGAGCCAATGCGACCCCGGTCAACGCTGGAACTCCAAGGCCAGCAGCAACGAAGCCGGTTAACCTGGTGAACATGGGAGGCAGTGACAATGGTGATGGCCCAAGTAGGCAAGGTGGATACCCTGGGAATGATTACAAGGAAGCACATCAGAGTTATGTGGTTTTCGTGACCGAGCCAACTGACAAGAAAAGTCAGTTGAGACGAGCAAAGGAGGTGAATGCCGTGATGCCAGCAGTTCCAAAGTACTTGAACTGGTCTGAGCAGGAGATCACTTGGAGCAGGGCGGATAACCCAAGGATCATGCCAAGCCCAGGGAACTATGCACTGGTGGTGGATCCAACTTTGGTTGGACCCAAGCTGAACGTGAAATTTAGCCGAGTCTTGGTCGACAATGGCAGTGCCATAAACATCATGTATCGGGACACAATGGTCAAGTTGGGTATTTCGCCGAATCAGTTGCAACAGAGCAGCTGTACTTTCCATGGCATAGTACCCGGGGTATCTTGTTCCCCCATGGGTAAGATCTGGGTAGATGTGTTGTTCGGTACCAGGGACAATCACAGACTTGAGAGTCTCGAGTTCGAGGTGGTGGATTTGGAAAGCCCATACCATGCTCTGCTTGGCAGGCCAGCATTAGCCAAGTTCATGATATCTACTCATGTGGCCTACCTC
Source organism: Poa pratensis (assembly GCA_947311845.1). Classification (NCBI taxonomy): domain Eukaryota; kingdom Viridiplantae; phylum Streptophyta; class Magnoliopsida; order Poales; family Poaceae; genus Poa; species Poa pratensis. The sequence goes on along the minus strand of CAMZMU010000086.1, from coordinate 21,743,248 downwards.
AAGATGAAAATGCCTGGCCCGAATGGTGTTATCACCGTTGCGGGAGACTACAAGAAGGCCATACAGTGTGCTACAGTTGGTTCTAACTTAGCTGAATCACTGGTGATACAAGCTGAAAAGAGCAAGATGCACGAGGTGGTGGCAATGGCGAAGTCAGCTCAGCTCGGCGTGCTGGCCATGACTAATCCGGATGCGGGTGCAACATTTGAGGTGCCCAAGGAGACGAAGAAGATCCCCATTGACCCGGAGAACCCGGAGCGCATGGCCATCATTGGTGCCGGGCTGGGTGAGAAATAGGAAAGCGCGCTCTGTCACTTCCTCCGTGAGAATCGGGATATCTTTGCATGGTCAGCTAAGGACCTGCCTGGTGTTCCGAGGGAGTTGGCAGAGCATTCTTTGTTTGTCAGGCCGGATGTGAAACCGGTTAGGCAACCGACTCGGCGGCTTTCAGATGATCGAAGAAAGGTGGTGCTCGATGAGCTGGCTAAGCTGCTGGCAGCCGGATTCATTATGGAGGTGTTGCATCCGGACTGGATATCTAATCCAGTTCTAGTAGAGAAGAAGAAGGACGAACCAGCTGTGGTCAAGGTGTGGCGCATGTGCATCGATTTCACCAACCTAAACAAGGCGTGTCCAAAGGATCCATTTCCTTTGCCTCGGATTGATCAAGTGATCGATTCTACTGCTGGGTGTGAGTTGTTGTCTTTTATTGATGCGTACTCTGGTTTTCACCAGATACCACTGAACCCTAAAGATCAAATAAAGACTGCTTTTATTACCCCGTATGGGGCGTATTGCTATCGTGTCATGTGTTTCGGTTTGAGAAATGCTGGTGCAACTTATCAGAGATGTATGCAAAAGTGCTTGCATTCTCAAATGGGTAAAAATGTGCAGGTGTATGTGGATGACATTGTCATCAAAACAAAAGAAAAACGTACTCTCCTCGAGGATCTCGAGGAAACATTTGTGAACTTGAGAAAATATCGGTTAAAATTGAATCCGGACAAGTGCACCTTTGGTGTCCCAGCTGGAAAGTTGCTTGGTTTCCTTGTATCGAGCCGAGGTATTGAGGTGAATCCGGCTAAGATCCGAGCCATAGAAAGAATGAAATTGCCTAAATGTCTAAAAGATGTACAAAAATTCACCGGGTGTTTAGCCTCGTTGAGTCGGTTTGTGAGTCGGCTAGGAGAAAAAGCCTTGCCCTTGTATCAGTTAATGAAAAAGAGCACCGGGTTCACGTGGACCCCGCAAGCAGATTCGGCTTTCAACGAATTAAAAAAGATGTTGTCCACTGCTCCAGTTTTGGCATCACCTTTGCCGAATGAGCCAATGCTACTTTACATTGCGGCCACTAACCGGGTCGTAAGTGTGGTCATGGTGGTAGAGCGAGAAGAGGATGGTAAATCTGTGCAGAGGCCGGTGTACTATTTGAGTGAGGTGATCTCAACTTCGAAGCAAAATTATCCTCACTACCAAAAGATGACATATGGTGTGTACCTGGCGGTCAAGAAGTTGAAACACTACTTTCAAGAGCATCCGATTACAGTGGTATGTGAAGCTCCAATTGCGGAGATCATTGGGTGCAAAGATGCAACTGGCCGAGTTGCCAAATGGGCGATAGAAGTGTCTCCTTACACACCGCATTATGAGAGAAGAGATGCTATCAAGTCTCAGGCTTTGCCGGATTTCCTTTGTGACTGGGCTGAGATGCAATATGAACCACCTAAACCGGATTACAATTACTGGAGGTTGCACTTTGACGGTTCCAAATGCAAAATCGGGCTAGGTGCTGGGGTGGTGCTCACATCACCAAAACAGGATCAATTGCGATATGTATTGCAGATTCATTTCTCAGCGTCAAACAATGTAGCCGAGTATGAGGCACTGATCCATGGGCTTAATGTGGCTCGGGACATCGGCGTTCGCCGGATTGAATGTTTCGGTGATTCGGATTTGGTCGTGCAGCAATCTTCTGGAAATTGGGATGCTCTTGATGCCAATATGGCACTGTATCGGTTTCATGTTCAGAAAATTTCGGGATTTTTTGAAGGCTGTGAGTACAAGCATATACCTCGGCTGGAAAACCAAGCTGCAGATGTTCTGTCAAAACTCGGGTCGTCTAGGGAGGCAATCCCACCCGGAATATCCTTGAATCATCTAAGGGTCCCTTCAATCAAACCTTCGCCTGATTCCGAGTCGATTTTTATTCCCAAGCAAGAATCCGAAGCTATTCCTATGAATGTTGATGTGAGTATATCGAGGAAGACCCGGGGACGGCATGCCCGGACTCGGGGACTGCTAACCGAGTCTTGGGAAAGAGGAGCAGAGATGAAGATGAGGATAACCGGATTGTGGGGAATGGACAGAAGCTGATAGAAGAAATAATGGCGGCCAAACCTGTGGAAGAAAATGAGCACTTGTTCCCTTTGCATCCAGTACCAGAGTGGGCTGAAGAGATCATGAAGTTCATCGAGGAAGGAAGCTTGCCAAGCGATGAGACCAAGGCTAGGCGTGTCCAGAGGAGATCCAAGGCTTATACCATCATCAACAAGGAGTTATACAAAAGAAGTGTAACCGAGGTGTTGCAGCGCTGCGTGGAGCCAGCAGAGGGCAAGGAGATGCTCCTAGAGATACACCAAGGTGAATGTGGACATCATTGCAGTACAAGAGCCCTGGTGGCTAAAGTGTTCCGGCATGGATTTTATTGGCCCACTGCTCATGCAGATGCGGAGGACATAGTCCGCAGGTGCGAAGGATGCCAGAGATTTGCTAAGCAAACACACTTACCCGCATCGGCACTGAAGACAATTCCTATTACTTGGCCATTTGCGGTGTGGTGTTTGGATATGGTGGGAGATTTCAAGCCGGCTAGGGGCAACATGACACATATGCTGGTGATGGTGGATAAGTTCACCAAGTGGATAGAGGTGAAACCAATACGGAAAGTGGATGGCCGTTCGGCTGTAATCTTCTTGAAAGAAATCATTTTGAGATACGGATACCCTCATAGCATCATCTCGGATAACGGCACAAACTTTGCTGTCGGAGAGTTTGCCCGATTCTGCATGAATAAGGGGATCCGGTTAGACATAGCCTCAGTGGCACATCCAGAGTCCAATGGACAAGTGGAAAGATCAAATGCTCTAGTGTTAGCCGGCATCAAGGCTCGTCTCATTGAACCATTGTTGAAAACTCCGGGGTGCTGGATAGATGAAATCCCATCAGTTCTATGGGGTCTAAGGACTACACCGAATCGGTCAACAGGCTATACGCCATTCTTTCTGGTTTATGGGGCAGAAGCTGTCCTACCCACTGACATAGAATATGATGCACCAAGGGTGGCAATGTACACTGAAACCGAGGCAAAGGAGGCCCGGGAAGATGCAGTGGATCTGCTAGAGGAAGCAAGAGAATTGGCCCTGTCTCGGACAGCAATATACCAGCAAAATCTCAGGCGTTATCATAGCCGAAAGATCAGTCCTCGAGTGTTTCATGAGGGTGATCTAGTGCTGAGGCTGGTGCAGCGCAGCAAAGGCCGACACAAATTGTCACCTCCATGGGAGGGACCATTCATTGTGAGCAAGGCTATGCACAATGATTCGTACTACCTTGTAGATGCACAGGAATCAAGGGAGGATGGCTTGGACAGACCCGGACAGGAAACCAAGCGACCTTGGAATGTAGCTCTGCTTCGACCCTTCTACTCTTAAAGGGCGCAATGTATGTATTTCAATTTATCATGAATGAAATCGCGGTAATCCGAGTCTGGACTCGGGGACTGCTTCGTCCTTATGCATGTGTTGTTTATTACTGTTTTGTTTTTTGCCGTTCGTGTGCCGAATCGCTTTGAACCTTGTTCTAAGCTTCAAGTAATGTATGTTGTGTTGTTGATCTCGTGACTCGACTGACAAACACCAAAATGGTAGTCAAGAGCAGAGATGAGGAATATGGGAAACATGAAAATGGACACGGGGACTCGGTCCAAAACCGATTCGGCACATGTCGTTTACTAACCCCTGTTATTTCTTTTTTCGTTTATGTTGAATGATTCTAAACCACAACTCGTGCGTTTCAAGTATTGTATGCTATGATTCCTATCTTGTGACTCGACTGTCAAAACACCCAAAGAGGTAGACAAGAGCAAAGATTTGGCAAAAGTAGTAAACAAGAAAACAAACTCGGGGACTCGGTTTAAGATGATCCAACATAAACCTTGTCCGGATCGCGTTAAGCATGATAAGCATAGTCTCGAAAGAACTTAAAATAGTCTATTACATCTGCTCCCGGCATACCGGGGATTTAATGTTTTTGTTAAGTACTTCAGGGTGCAGCGGACTCGGTCGCGGCGGACTCGGTCATAGGAGTTTCGGTTGCAGGAACTCCTGTGGTAGGAGCTTCGGTTAGCGGAGCTTCGGGGGCACGGGCTTCAGCTACGGGTGCTTCGGTTGAAGTGGACGCGGTTACGGGAGGTTCTGTTGCTGGAGCAGACTCAGAAGATGGTGGCACTTCGGAAGTAATCTTGACTGGAGAGCTTGAAGGATGGGCGGATTCGGGAATATCCGGATCAGGTGAAGCCTGTTTAGTGATCACAGTCAAGTTAGTGGCTGGAATCACAGGAGACTCGGTTGGAGTTTGTTCGGTGAGCTTGGCCGAGTCGGAGGCTGGTACCTTGCTGGATTCTTCTTCTTCATCAGACCCGCCCTCAGAATCGGCGTATTCTTCAGCGGAGGCATCATCCGATTCCTCTTCTTCAGTGTCTTCTCCATCCGAGTAGACTGGAGCCTCCAGATCAAGATGCTTGGTGCGTGCAAATTCGGCCATAAAGTTGGCGGCTTCTTCACGGATCTTGATCCGGTTGGGATCTGAAGCCCATGAAGAACCCTCGCGAAAGGAGCGCACTTTGGCAAGATCAATCAGCTCATACCAAGACATGATGAATAACAAAGCTGCATCAGCACCAGCGCGGGCGGACGAAGACCTCCACTTCTGTAGCCGGGTCATGGCTTGGTCCAGGTCTCTGATCAGCTCCTCCACAGGCACAACTTGCCGCGCTTCAGGAAATAAGATCCGGTGAGCCTTGAGACTTGCATTGAGCAGACCAATATGGGAATCCTTCAAAGGAGCAATCCGAGCCTTGAGTGCTGTGATATGATCTTCGATGTCCCATGTCTCTGGTAGTGGAGCCTCGGTTAATTTAGCTCTCTCAGCTCGGGCGTCTCTCACAGCCCTGGCGGCTTGAAGCCGGATGCTGGTAAACTCTCCTACAAACAAATAAGCTAATACTGAGTTCAGCAAGAAGGAACACAAGCATATGTATCGGTTAAGGGCAGAAAGAAAAAAGGGATTCGGTGAACTTACGATCCATGTCATCATTAAGGCTAGCAAGTGCAGCAAGCCATTTCGCACTGGCCGCTTTGTGAGCACTCAGTTCTTCTTTAGCCGCTTTGACTTCGGCTTCAGATTCGGCTATGGTCGTTTGAATTTGCTGGTCCAGTTTGGCCCGCTTCTCAAGTCCGGCTTTGAAAGTATCCCGCTCCTTCTGGATAGTATCTTTTTCACGCTTCAGCGTATCCCGCTCTCCTTTAACCTTGTTCTTCACTTTTTCAACTCGGTCAAGCTCTCGCTGGAGCCGAGTCACTTCTGATTTTTCCTCGGATAAGGCGCGTTTGTGCTCTTCTTCTTTCTTGTCCATTTCAAGACAGAGCCCATCGAAGGAAGTTTGGAGCTTCTGGTGCTGATGGGCGAGCTGCTTAAAGAGCTTGCCGCGAGCGGTCATGGTTTCCTGAAAGAAAACAGGCAAACGGCGTCAGAAGAATCTCGGGGACTGGCCCGAGATTAACCGAATCAGTTGAAAAGGAGACTCGGGGACTGGAAGTCCCACGGTGTCCTCGGTTAAGGCAACATTCATCATAATTTTTTTTAGAGATTCAAGCCGAATGACTTTCTTACTCGGAGGAGTATCAGTCGTTCGACCCGAATCTCGGGGACTGGGTATAGTACTGTTTGATTATGTTGAAATAAAAGCAAGGTTCGGATAAATTTACCTCGAACACCCGGTTAGCTTCAGTGACCGAGGTCTGTACAGAGTGTAAGGATTGGAACATCCGACTAGGCCCAGCCGGGTGTGGCGCTGAAGTAGAGAAGCCTGTGGCAAAGTCAGCATCATTCCAAGCTTCAATGAATTGCTTGGCGGACTCGAGCTTATCGCTGCTCGGAGGGCGCGGATTCGACGCGGACTGGCCGAATCGAATCGCTGATGGGGCGGCAGAAACCTTCTTGCTAGCAACCACCTGCTTATCCGAGGTAGTCGGAGTTGTGCCAGAGGCACCCTGAGTCGGCTTGGGTTGCGGTGACGCACCAGAAGTCTGCTTCGGATGTGGCTCCTTGTGCTGCTTCTCGGAAACTTGCTGTTGCTGTTGCTGCTTCTGCTTCTTCTTCTTCTGCTGCTCTTGGTTCAGTGCAGTTTGAGCTGCAGGAGCAGGGCGGGAATCAGGCTTAGGCGAGGACGTAGCCGATGTCTTGGCCTTTTCCTTCTCCAGCTCCTTGAGAGGGCGTGGCCAACTTGAATCTCGGATTGGAGCCGAGGTTTCCTCACACTCCAAGTCGATAACCGGCTCTGAAATGGGAGTCGGCTGGGGAATATTGGTAGTGGTGACACGCGTTGGTGAGGTGGCAGTTCGGTCAGGAAATTGGGTTTCCATGGCCGTATCCAGTGGAGGGATAGGAGAAGAGATGGATGAATGAGTCTGCGCGGTGATGAGGACATCACTGCATAAAGTAAAGCAAACGGTTAACTCGGATAGATATGACTCGGTTAATAGAGGAAGAAAGCAAATAAAGTTCGCTCAATGTTACCCCTTGGTGGTGGGCATCGGTTTGACGCGATTTGGCTTGTCGCCGGACTTCTTCCTTCTTTTTGTCTGTGGGGCATCTGTTTCGGGCGCCTCAGCGCGTTTCCGAGAGGCCTCTCCAGTATCTTGTTTGGCTGGAACACAAGGAGGTGGTTTCCATGAAATCGGAATAGCGTCGATGGGTTCTAAGATGCAGCAATCTTCATCTTCCTCGTCGGAAAGGTGGTGAATGTCTGATTGCTTACCCTTGCGGACTGGCTTGGCACGGGGAATTGGCAAGTAGTCATCCGAATCCGGATCCTCTTCGCCCTCGCGCGGCGGGCTGAGATCCGGTGTCCATGCCTTGGTGGAAAGATCTCCGTCTTCAATAAGTTGACGGTCAAACAGCTACAAAAAAGACAATGCGAATCCGGATCAGGCCAGGATTATTCGGATGAAGTAAGAGTGGATTCGGAAAGTGGTGAGCTAACCTGTGGAGGAAGTTTTTCCCGGTAGAATGGCTTTACACCCCACCGCCATTTATCCGACATCTCATTGGCAGCAATGGCGTTTACCCGTCTGAAGACGGAAGCTTTGTCAAGCTCGTGTTTGCTGATCCGGGTAGGATCTAGTGCGCCACGCGTGTGGCATATCTTGTGGTCACGCCTTTGAAGAGGGCTGACTCGGCGAGAGATGAAGGTCCGGAGAGGTCGTCAGAGACCATACCCTTCTTCAAAAAATCCTCCAGAGTGGTATGCACTGTCTGAAGTTCAGCAATTGTTTCAGCCGGATTGTAACCGAAGTTCAGTTCGGCTGTGGGCGGCTCCATCCTGAATTCGGGCAGGTTAAGAGCGTCATGGCCCTCAGCGCTCTTTATAAAAAGGTCCTTTGCCATTTCTTCACCGTGTCTAGGCCGGTGACTCGGGGAAAGGCGGATCCCTGCCTTGGCGTGATGCTAACCGAACCGCAAGCGGTCAGCTGTTTCGGCTTGGTACCTGGAATGGTGTGCTTGCGAGGTGGAAGTATTTGGCCCATATATCCACACTAGGCCAGAGACCGAGATAGCCTTCGCAGAAGGAAGAGAAAGCTGATAAAGAGACAAAGGCGTTCGCCGGGAGGTGGTGAAGTTGCAGTCCGAAAAGTCCAGAAAGGCCCGGAAGAAGTCACTGGCAGGTAACCCGAGCCCGCGCTCGAAATGCGCTATGAATACCACGCGTTCACCAGGTTCGGGGCCGGTGCGAGTTCTTTTCCGGGTCGGCGGCAAATGGCTTGGGGCGTTATACGCCGGGTGGCTCGTAGCCATTCCAATCGTTTTTGGTAACATCAGATCCTTCCCATCTGCCAGGGGGAAGTTTGGCCATAACCGAATCAGTCCTGCAGCAAAAAGGCGGATAACCGGGTCAGGAAATTCGGAATCCATGGACCAAAGAAGAATCGGATAACATTAAAGCCGAATCAGATCTATGGTGACTCGGCTAATCCTATCCCGGGTAGGGTTAACCGGGTCCGGTGGAGAAGGTGAAGCGGTTGGAAGTCGCAAACATCTTTCCGCAAGTTTCTAGGGTTGGGAAGATCTACAGCGGTGGTAAAAAAGAAAGAAAATCACGGGTAAAAACATGGTTGAACTGCTCCAACGGGGACAAGTGTATCTAGGCCAGTCTATTGCGGAACTTGGACAGAAATTTGCGGAGTGTGCTACGGCAGGAACACGGGCTTAGATACGCATCAATCTACCAAGAACAGGTGTGTGTATTCCGAGAATATGAACTCGTCACGGTGGCTATGGCGAGAGGAGGAAGAACTTACAGTGCGAATTGCTCGAAGGAGGAGTTCGACGGAGAAACGTCGGAGATGGGCGCGAGGCGCGGCTCCGATGGTCTTGCTCTGGTACGCTGTGCGTCCCTGGCGCGGCAACCTTGAATGGCGAGGTTGCGGCGGCGTCGATGGAGCGGGTTAGTGGGAGTTGAGAGGAAGAAGAAGGGGAAAAACCACCGCGCCCTCTTTATAGCCTCCAGCGGTAACTGCCCCCCACTACCGCGCGGTTACCGGAGCACGGTTAGATCCCTTGCGTCGCGGAACTCTGTGGCAGCTGCTGTGGCCGTGTATTTCAAGCACACGTGGTCACGCCGCAGAATTGGAAGCGGTGGAACGGATCCTATGTGCCGGTCAACGGAGAAAACGAGGAGACGTGGTCTTCTGGTCAAATACACTCAAGTACCCGGTGGATCCGGATAACGAGCTGACAACCCGGGTTATACGGCTTTGCACAGGCTTTTCCTGCCAAATGTCCCGGAAAATTCGGTGACAACTAGAAGTGATCCGGTTAATGATGTTGGTTTTGAATCTGGAACGGCCCTTCAGCCGAGGCTGTAGGACCATACCAGCTTCGGGGACTACTGTCGGGGGGCTGCCCCCGGGTAGGGCAAAGATGATGTGTTATGAACAGTTAAGGTCTAACCGGATCAAGGAAAGAAGAGCCGGCTAAGTTATCCGGGTCGGATCTCAAGGCGATTCGGTCAGTCCTACTTCAAGCCAGTGAAAGAAAAGACCAAAGGGGATCCGGTGAGGTTTAACCGGATCCAGGAAAGAAGAGCCGGCTAAGTTATCCGGGTCGGTCAGGAAGGACCCGGGTAGGGCAACTCGGATGATGCACAGGGGCCAAGTAATGTCAGTAAAAGTCACGGGCACTGTAAGGTTACTGACCGGGGCTCAGAAGACAGCAAGGTGCTGCCACAGGTTTTCCGGGTCACAGGCCCCTAGGCGCTGACTCGGCCAATTCGGGAAAGGGGCAGTGCGTAGGCTACTGTGGTCTACACTGCCTTAAGCTCAAAGAGGAAAGATAAGCCTGTGGAGAACAGAGGGTGAGCTGGGCTGAGTGACAGTGGCCAGTGTTTGTCCTGTTCTCCTTGTCCATGCCATTGTCCTCTGCGGCCAGGGGCAAAAGGGTAATTCGGTTACTGTATATATGCAACACCACCTTCTCCTGTGAGAAGGATCGACCATTGTGAGCATCATTTCCCCCCAAGCTTCATCTTCTACCTGGAGCTCTCTCCATTGTTCATCATACAGCTCAAGGAGCGCTCTGTACTTGTAAACACTTGAGATATAAGAGAGTAGGCTAGAGCTGCAGTAGGGGTGTTACCTCCACAAGAGGGCCCCGAAGCAGGGTACATCGTGGTGTTCTTGGCTGTTCTTGGTTTGCTTTGTTCTTGTTGTTTCCTGCGAGGTTCTTGTTTGATCTTCATGCGTGCTTCATAAGCGCGCAAACCCTCCCCGGTTCCCCCAACGCCCAAGCGAGCCCACACTTAAGCCATACCCATGGCATCTGCCGTGACACCACCACGACACAGTGCCGAGTGGTAATTGGTGTTATACCAATATTCTGCGAGAGGCAACCAGGTGGACCATTTCTTTGGTGAGGCATGAACTGCACAACGAAGGTAGGTTTCAAGGCATTGGTTTAGTTTCTCTGTCTGACCATCGGTCTGAGGGTGATTTGCTGAACTCATGTTCATTTTAGTGTCAGACAGCCGAAATAACTCCTTCCAAACCTTGCTTGTAAATACTGGGTCTCTATCCGAAATAATCACACCAGGAAGGCCATGTAGTATGTAGATGTTGTCAATAAATTTCTCTGCCACTGTTAGAGCTGTGTAAGGATGGGTCAGTGGTATGAAATGCCCGTATTTTGTGAATTTGTCTATCACAACCAGGATGCAATTATACTTCCCTGACGAGGCAGACCTTCCACAAAATCCAGACTGATTATGCTCCAAGCATCAGTCGGTACTGGAAGTGGATTGAGTAACCCTGGTAAACGAACATGCTCACTCTTGGCTTGTTGACAGATAGTACATTGGGCTACATACTTGCGAATGTCCTCTTTCATTCGTGGCCAAGCAAATAGTGATTTAATACGCTGATATGTACCCAAGAAGCCAGAATGTCCACCTACCCCACTGGAATGCAGAGATAGCAAAATTGCTTTATGTGCCTCCGCGTTGTTGCCCAACCATATATGATCTTTGTAGCGTATAAGGCCTTGGTGTAGCGAATACCCTTTGGCATTAGGTGACTGGATGCATAACTCCTGGAGCAGTGTCATTGCTTTGACATCCTTCTCATATCCCTCAATAATAATTTCCAGCCAGCGTGGTTTACAAATGGAAATATGGTAGAGCTCATTGTCAGAAGAAGGATGGCGAGACAGAGCATCAGCCGCTGAGTTATCTTTTCCTTTTCGATACACAATTTTGTATTGGAGACCCATGAGTTTGACAAAAGCTTTTTGTTGCATATCAGTTGCAAGTTTCTGATCTGACAAATGTACCAAACTTCTGTGGTCTGTCAGTATTGTGAAAGGGGCCAGTTGCAGGTAAGGTCTCCATTTGTCCACAGCCAATAAGATAGCAAGGCATTCTTTTTCATAAGTTGAGAGAGTTTGAGCCGTGGGACCAAGGGCCTTGCTTAGGTAAGCAATGGGATGTCCCTTTTGTTGTAACACTGCCCCTACGCCCCTTTTGGATGCGTCTGTTTCGACAGTAAACGGCACACTGAAGTCTGGCAGAGCTAATACTAGGGCAGTCAACAGTTTGTGCTTTAGTGTTTCAAAAGCTTGCTGGTGTGTGTTTGTCCAATGAAAGATAGTGTCCTTCTTCAGCAAATCAGAAAGGACTCGGCTGACCAAGCTGTAGTGTTTGATGAATTTCCGATAGTATCCGGTGAATCCCAATATGCTTCGAACTTCCTTTGCATTTATGGGTGTTGGCCAGTTCTGTACTGCCTTGATTTTGCTTGGGTCAGTAGCCACACCTTCTGAACTGATTATGTGCCCGAGGTACTCGAGTTGCTGTTGTGCAAAAGAACACTTGCTCAATTTTATTGACAGTTGATGTTGGTGTAAGATGTTCAACACTTGAGTGAGATGTTGTTGGTGGCTGTCAAGAGTTGGGTTGTATAAGAGAATATCATCCATGAAGACCAGAACACATTTTCGTATCATAGAGGCAAACATGGAATTCATAGCAGATTGAAAAGTTGCTGGAGCATTTGTTAGGCCGAAAGGCATCACTCTAAATTCATAGAGTCCCAGGTGGGTTTTAAAAGCTGTCTTGTGCTCATCAGCTGGAACCACTCGAATCTGATGATATCCGGCTCTCAAATCAATTTTGGTGAACCATTTTTCTCCTGCCAGTTCATCTAGCAGTTCATCCACGATGGGCATTGGATATTTGTTCTTGACCGTTAGGCAATTGAGAGCTCGATAGTCAACACAGAACCTCCATGTACCATCTTTCTTGCGAACCAACAGAACAGGTGACGCAAAAGGACTAGAGCTTGCTTGAATAATGCCTCTCTGCAGCATATCTTGTATCTGTTTCTCAATTTCTGTTTTCTGATGAGGTGCATAGCGATATGGCTTCACATTGACTGGCATTGTTCCTGGCAGTAGGGGTATGTGGTGATCAAACTGCCGATGTGGTGTAAATCTTTTGGTTCCTCGAACAATTGTGGGTATTTCTGTAAGATCAACTATATGTTATCCGGCACTGCTGGTGTGTCGAGATCAGAGCTCACCAACATGTGGTGGAGCTCCAGAATCTGACAGACCTCTCCTTTCTGGATTAGACTCTGCAATTGTTCAGCTGACAATGGTGTGCAAGAGTCATTGCTTGGTTGTACTCCTCGCAGAGTGATACGGTTGCCCTCATGTTTGAACCTCATTGTCTTCTTTTTCCAGTTCACCAACATCTTGCCATCATTCTGACTCTCCAACCAATCCATGCCCAAAATAATAGCATATGAATGTAATGGTAACACCTTTAGGTCAGTGGTGAATTTATGTCCCTGTGTATACCAAGTGACTTCAGAGAGGAACTTGTTGCACTCCATTGTACCGCCACCTGCTACACTGACCTTTGCTAATGGCATTGGTGTTTCTTTGTACTGTAGCTGATCAGCCAGTTGCTGGCTGATAAAATTGCTCGTGACTGGCTGATAAAATTGCTCGTGCTACCAGAGTCGATCAAGATGATCACTGAGTGTTTGCCCACTTGACCAAGTAATCTCATGCTTCTGCGACTTGTTGTACCGGATATGGCATGAACTGACAACTTCAATGTACATTCTGCATCCGAATCCGATGTATCTGAACTGTCATTGTCGTGGTGGGATCACGGCAGATGCCATAGGTATGGCTAAGATGGGTCCGAATGGTCGTTGGGGGAATCCGGGGAGGCTTTATGCACTCAAGAAGTGCACACGCAAGAACACGCAAGAACACGAACGAAGAACCAAGAAAGCAAGAACACAAAGCACAACACGATGTACCCTGCTTCGGGGCCCTCTTGTGGAGGTAACACCCCTACTGCAGCACTATCCTGGTCAGTGTATAGCTCAAAGTGATAAGTACAAGCTGCTCCTCGAGCTGTATGATGCTACAATGGTGAGAACTTGAGGTAAAAGATGGAGCTAGACGGGAGGAAGAAGGCACTCCGAGCTGAATCCGAGGTGTTTCCGGGGTGTTCCGAGCTTTCTTTCTTTCTTTCTTTCTCTCTTGATCAACTAGTTCCAGCGCGGGGGGGGGTCTCTCTAGCAGGAGGGGGGTGAAGCCCACTATATAGGCCAGCCGGGTTACCATTGTGCCCCTCGCCGAACACTGTTGCCATGCCTCTGCAACGGTCACCACCGTACCACCGTACCTCGGTCAGGGACAAGACGTGGCTTGCCCATCTCCTGTAGCCTAACGGCAGAACTAGCATGTCCCCTCTGACCGAGACAGGACGTGGCCTGGCAGAGCTACCTCGTAGCCTTTTCCCAGATCCCGCGTGGTCAGCGGTCAGAGACGTGCAGGCCCGCCGAACCCGGAGCACGCCTCTGCCAGGCTCCTTGACAGACGCTCCCGTGTCAGGCGCTCTTGTACCCGGCTGGAAGTGACAGGAGCATTGACTCTGCCCGACCTACAGCCCATCACCTCGGTTAGCTCGGCACGGATGTGACGGGCTCCGTACCTCGGGTCTTGCGCTTAATATCTTTTACCAGGTCGGATCTTACTTCCTCCCCACAGCTTCTCCTGCTCTCCCAACACAAACCACTGCACTGAGGTAGTTAGGTCGGCTGAACATAGCTCGGACAGTGAACCTCGGCCCTGGCCAACAGTATACGTCGGACCCTCTGGGCCAAGATAGGTCGGCCTGTATTCTCCAGGTCAAGATGAAGCTCGGACATTCCCAGGCCCAAACAGGTCGGCCCTTTCCGTACCTCGGCACAACTTCAAACTCCACCTTATGCCAAGCCTTGACCCTACCCGGGGATACTCCCCCGACATTAGTCCCCGAAGCTGGTGCGGTCCTACGACCTCGGACGGAGGGCCATAGCAGGTTCAAAACAAGCAAGACACCACCTCTAAAACCGACCTCCAACATAGTTCCGCCGAGGTACTTCCCACATACCACCATCCAATCCGAGGTAGATATGCAAACTGGACTCTCCGAGCTATCTGACTCAGCACAATCTTGCCTCAAGATTTTCCGAGGCACGTGGCGAAGAATCTCTGCCCGGGCTTCGGAATCCGGACCTCTGAAAGACAGGTCCTGACCACACGCTGCCCTCGTCAGCCGGACCCACCGAACAGCGCACCTGCGCACTCAAGTACTTGACCAACTTGACCGCCCCCGACCCCTCGATTCTCGCGCTGACCAGCGCAGGAAATCCGGGGTGGGCGGTTGCCACTCTGCGGCCCACGATGTGGCCGATCGTGCGGCCACCAACCGCGTAACCGTGCGCCCACCCGCACACGATCCCGCGCCTTCCCGATAACCGCGCGGTAGTGGTGCAGTTAATGCGTGCAGTTACCGCACGCGGCTATAAATAGGGCCCCACGGGTAACTTCACCGTCTTCTTCCTCCATCGCCCATTGCTCCGCACCCACTGCACCGTGCCCTCTGTCTCCATCGCTGCCGTCGAGCACTCGCCGCTGCAACCTCGCCGTCTCGAAGAATCTCGCCGGAAACGCGCACCGCGCCTTGCGCCGCCACTCCATCGTCGATCTTTTCCCGATCCTCAAGTACTTCACCGGTGAGTTCCTTATCTCCCCTCCGTTGCCATAGCCATGAACAGTTCATCCTTCGATGAACTCGAGGATCTGGATGAATATGATGAACTTGAGGAACCGATGCTCTATCTTTGCACTCTCTTAGCCATTTTTAGATCTCCTCTAGACTTGTACCAGATGCATCCGTAGCACTGCCCTTTCAGTTTTGCCCTGGATGAACTTGATTTTATTTCCCTTTTTGCTCATCGGTAGATCTTTGCTAGCATCTCGCCATGGTAGAAACACGTTTCCCGCCTAAAACTCTTTAGCTCGGCTGTTTTGACTGATCCGAGGTATCTTACCCCGGCTATCCTGAACTGTCCGAGGTGCTTACCCCGGTGGAACCTTGAACTGTCCGAGGTACTTACCCCGTTGAACCTCCCTTTTCTGCAGGAAAGTGCCAACATGTCGGCAATTGCTAAGTCAAACCGCGCCGAGGTTTCCGCCAGCGAGAGAGGTGGATGGGATGGCTCGGACGTCACTGACGACGATATCAAATGGCTCAAAGAAACTCATCGAATCCCATCCGAACTGCTGTATCGTCTTCACACTGGGGACGGCGAACCGATCGCCAACCCCGGCGAGAGAGTGGTGTTTGTCTCTCACTTCGAGCGCGGATTCGGACTTCCGGCCAGCAAGTTCTTTCGAGAATTTCTGAAGTTCTTCGGCTTGCAGCCGCACCACCTCCCAGCTAACTCCATACTACAGTTGTCGTGCTACGCAGCTTTCTCTGAAGGATATCTCGGCCTCTGGCCGAGCGTTGAGGGCTGGGCCAAGTACTTCCAGCTGAAGAAACAAAGCATCCCCAACAAGGAGGTCGTGAACAAGGATATGACTGCCTGTGGTGCGGCCGCTATCTCACCCCGGCTGGGCTCCGAGTTCCCACGGATCAAAGGCCTGGAGAGCTGCAAGAAGTGGAATCGATCCTTTTTCTATGTGAGGAACCCCGGCACGGTCGACCTCATCAACCTCCCGGACTTCCAGCTCGGCCCTCCCACTGCACAACTCAATTGGGATTTCAACCCGGAGGACGCCTACGCTGAGGTTCAAGAGATCCATGAATACATGCTGGATCTCAAGAAAAGAGGGTGGGGTTCCGATGACATCCTCCGGACTTTTGTGGATCGAAGAGTCAGCCCCCTTCAACAACGAGCCCATAAGATCTGCCATATGGAAGGTCTACTCGATCCTACTCGGATCAGCAGCAAGGCGCTCTCCAAGGCCTCAGTTTGGCGCCGGGTCAAAGCCGTTGCCCAGACTGAGATGGACGAGGAGTGGACATGGGGCGTGGAGCCTCACAACAGAGAAAATCTTCCGGAGCAAGTGAGTACTTTACTAAATTTCCGAGCTTACGCTCCGGTCTTGCACACCTCGGTTGCTTCTTAACTCAATTCTTTTTTGCCACTCCTGCAGCGGTTCGCCCGGCAGCTGATCGAGGACGGCCCGGAGCCGTCGAACTGGGCTCCTGCCCGCCTCGCCCTGGAAGGTTCAGAGACTGAAGACCCAGACAACGAGGATCACCTTCCGATCCCTAAGGCCGTTCCGAGGTCCGCCCCAAAGACTGGCTCCTCCAACCCGGGTAAGAAACAAGTTCCCAGTTCCATCAGAGACTGGTCTGACGACGATGATGACGATGACGATTGCCAAATTCTGGAACCTGTCAACGTTATTCCCATTTCATATGCTCCTCCAACATATAAGAACTTTCATCCAGCGTCTGCAGCTTCCCGGAAGCGCCCAGGACCTGGTACCTCGGATGCCGAGGCTTCCAAGACCTCGGAGACTGCAGCGCCCAAAGCCAAGCGTGCCAAGAAGACCTCGGCGCGGCGCAAGAAAAGAGGCCCCGCGGAGGAAGATGCGTAAGTGACCTTTGCTCCTCCTTACTTCTCACGCTGCTCCAAGGTTAAGCTTTTTACACTCTAACTTAATCTTTCTCTTTCGTCTAGCCCGGCTCGGCAGGTCAAGCAGAGCCATAGCTCGATACACTCACCACTGCCTCCAGTGGTTGAAGCTCAGACCACCGAGGTTGAGGTTAACCTCGGAAGCCCCGCCAGAGCTTCTCCTCCAGGACCGTCCATTGACCTCACCAGCCCGGAGAAGACCATCTCCTCCCCTACGCGCGTCTCCTCCGCCGAACTTCCGCCGCCGAGCTCTGACTCCGGCCTGGGGCACTCTGCTCCCCGCCGAGATCAGACTCCTCCGCCTCCCCAGAAGGATGCGGAGACAGATCGCGCCAAGACTCCGGTTAAAGCCGTGCAACCTCGGCCGAAGCCGAACTTACCGCCCTCCGAGCTATCTCGAAAAGCTGGTTGTCCGAGCTCGCTCGGATTAATCACCAAATGGACAGTAAGTTTCTTCTCCCCTTTTCCTTATTTTCTGCCGACCTACACCCGTGCCACCGTATGCCTTATTTCAGCGACAGCCTTTTTGTCCTCTTCAGAGAACTTCGAGCACTCCAAGGACAAGGCTATCCGCGAAGTTCAAGCAGCTCGGGCAAAGAGGGCTGAGACAGAAACTCTCAGCGACAGCTGGGACATCCAGGACCACCTTGTCGCCCTTAATGCTCAGATCATGCCGCTCCGAGCCATTGGAACTAAACTTGTTGATGCTGCCATCGAGGTCCACCGTGCCCTCTGGGCCAAGGTCAAGACTCCCACTTGCATCGACGAGCTCGCCACGAAGCTAAAAGGAGCCGAGGCTAGACTTCGGGAGTGGAGATGCTCGTCAGCTCGGGCTGGAGCGGACAAGGCCCTGGTGTTCGTGCTGTCCTGGTATGAGGATGTTGAGATCCACACTATTACCTCCCTGCGCAGGGGCTCTCCTTGGAACTCCACCCCGGATGGCATTGCGAAACGCCAAGCTGCAGCCGACCGTTTTGCTAGTTACGCAAACACCCGGACCTTTGATGACGGGCGCCTCTACTCTGAGGACGAACAGAGCTCGGACGAGGACGCAGCATCTGGTGAAGAAAGTTCTGAAGGCGAGGACATTGACTTTGAAGATGCAGAGAGCTCCAAGGGCAAGGCTGGCAAAACAACCGAGGTGGCTGAAGGCTCTGATGATGACTTCAGCTTCGACGAACCTCCGAACTCCAAGGGCCAGTCCGGCAAAGCTGTAGTCACCGAGGTGATTTCCTCCGACGTGACGGACACCCCGGCGACAACTCCCACAACCGAGGTTGCTTCCGCGACCGAGGTTGTTCCTGCGTCCGAGGTTGCTGCGCCCGAGGCTCCCACTGCCACCACTTCGGCGACCGAGGTCTCTGGTTCCGAGGCCTGAATTTATCTTAAGCAAACATTAAATCCCCGTATGCCGGGGTGCAGATGTAACAGACCTTAAGTAGTTTGCCTTGCTACCATTACTTTCAACTTGCTATCCGAACCAAGCTTTTCTAAGAACTTATGCCGAACCCTTTTGGAACGAGTCCCCGAGTTCACTTTCGTGTTTACTATATCTGGCATTCTTTGCTCTTGTCTACCATTTAGGCGTTCGACAGTCGAGTCACAAGATTGTTGTTTATAGCATACATTACTTAGCAAATCTCGAAGTGTGTTTCCAAAACCATCTGACATAAACGAAAGGTAAAGACAGGGGTTAGTAAACGACACATGCCGAACTATATTTTTGGACCGAGTCCCCGAGTTCATTTTCACGTCTCCCACGTTTTTTCATCTTTGCTCTTGACTACCTTTTAGGCAGATGCCAGTCGAGTCACAAGATTAGTTACATAGCACACATTACTTGAAGTTTGAGACGAGGTTCAAAATAGTTCGGCATATGAACGAAACTGATAAACAGAAATGAAACACAAGCACAAGAGTGAGGCAGTGCCCGAGCTTCAACCTCGGAGTGCCGACATTTTATTAAGGATTAACCGAGGTACATACATTGCGCCTTTCATGAGTAGAAAGGTCGGAGTAGAGCTACGTTCCATGGTCGCCTGACCTCTGATCCGGGGTTGTCCAGCCCATCTTCCCTTGGTTCCTGCGCATCTATTAGATAGTAGGAATCATTGAGCAGAGCTCGGGTCACAATGAACGGTCCCTCCCATGGAGGTGACAACTTGTGCCGGCCTTTCTTGCGCTGCACCAACCTCAGCACCAAATCTCCCTCGTGAAACACGAGGGTTGATACTCCGGCTATGATAACGTCGGAGACCTTGCTGGTATATTGCTGACCGAGATGAGGCTAACTCTCTTGCTTCCTCCAGCAGATCTACTGCATCCTCCCGAGCCTCTTTTGCCTCGGCTTCAGTGTACATGGCCACTCTGGGCGCATCATATTCGATGTCAGTGGGTAGCATAGCTTCTGCCCCATAGACCATGAAAAATGGTGTATAGCCAGTTGATCGATTTGGCGTGGTCCTTAGACCCCACAGTACTGCTGATATCTCATCTATCCAACACCCCGGCGTTTTCAGCAGTGGTTCAATGAGCCGAGCCTTGATGCCGGCCAACACTAGAGCATTTGATCTTTCCACTTGTCCATTAGACTCCAGGTGCGCCACCGAGGCTATGTCCAGCCGGATTCCCTTGTTCATGCAAAACCGAGCAAATTCTCCAACAGCAAAGTTTGTGCCGTTGTCTGAGATAATGCTATGGGGGTAGCCATATCGCAGAATAATCTCCTTCAAGAAAGTCACTGCTGAATGACCATCCAACTTCCGGATTGGTTTCACCTCGATCCACTTGGTGAATTTGTCCACCATCACCAATATGTGCGTCATGTTACCTCGGGCTGGTTTGAACTCTCCCACCATATCCAAACACCATACCGCAAACGGCCAAGTGATAGGAATTGTTTTGAGCGCCGAGGCTGGCACATGCGTTTGCTTGGCAAACCTTTGGCATCTGACATGGGTATGCCTATCGGGTACACTACCATGAGGGTACCTGGTGCACGTATCGACTAGGCCCAACTATCAGAGCCTACATGAAGCCCATGAAGGGAGGCCCACGAAGATGAAGTATCCTCAAGTTTGGCGAAGCAATAGTCGGTTTAGAGTTTCCTTACTTGTAAATCGAGTCGGTTACGAACACCCGGACCCAGCCTATTATTTAAGGACTGGGAGGGCCATCGAACCAGACAACGAACCACCAGAGCCAAAACCCTAGCGAGATCGACATCTCGCCGGGATCCTTGTAACCATCATATTCACAAATCAATAACAGACAGGCAGGACGTAGGGGTGTTACCTCCACACGAGGGCCCTGAACCTGGGTAAAATCTTTGCCCTGCTTGTCAGCCGACGATACTTCCAGCTCTACCACGTTCTCTCCCCCATATTCATAACCTAGGGACCTTAACCATGGGTCTTGATGAGTCTACCCCTCGTCAAGTGGCGCCGTCTGTGGGAAAGAATAGCGCTGGACTCGAAGTTTCGCCGGTCCCAACAGCAAACGGCAAATCGCCGATCACACCAGCAAACGGCAACTCGCCGATCTCATCTGCAAACGGCAACTCGCCGGCCATGTCAGCAAACAGCAACTCGCCGATCCAGGCGACACACGGCGACTCGCCGATCCACTCGAAAAGCGGCAGCCTGCCCGCTTCACCCGCAAAAAGCGCATCTGCTCTTCCAATGAATTTCAATCCGCACTCGCCAGAGCTTCAGGAGGCGTTTTCTGGCCTTGAATCAGGTTTGACTTAACTGTTGGAGCATTCAATTTTTTCGTAAACAATCTTGGCACGCAGGACTCGCAGATCCGCAACAACTGGCGCTGGGCACTCGAGGCTCCGTCGACTGCGCTCGCCCCATCGTCGATTCCTGAAGCCTGCTCGCCCGCAACAACCATGTCGACCGGCGAGCTCGATAGGTTCATGATGACGGAACTCCAAGGCGAGGAAGCAGAATCAGCATACAACACAAGCAACATCGACTTCAACCTACCACTCGACGAGAGTTTCGACTGCGGGATCTCCCTCGATGACTTCTACGAGCCCGCGATTCATAACGACAAAACGTCGACTCGGAGATCTTCACCAACACCAACCTCGACTCAGAAATCCATAATGGCTTCGCCAACACCGAGATGAGCATAGGTGATGAGCACATCGACAACGAGATTCGCCTCGAAGATCTACTCGATGAACACACTGGCTCTGACATGAGCCTCGATGGCGATGTCGAGTCCATGACTGGAATCGACAGCACATACACCTGTCCTCGGGTCACGCCCCATCAGGTCTACGTGGCCTTCACCGCAGAATCATCCGCAGACGCTGCCGCTCGCAGGCCTGCACAATTCCCATGCACGGTAACCATGCCAGATGGGGTCACAACCTTGACAATCACGGAGGAGATGGCAGCAAAAGCAGATAAAGTCATAAAGGAGTGCACTATGATGCCGCCAAACTCCACCCAGAGGAGATGTTGACCTTCCAGTACTTCAACTGGCAGGAGTCAATTCGACTGCAAAACTACCGAGCGACGCTCGAGGAGCGCAAAAGGCAAGCCAGCCTCTCGAGTGCCCGACGAAGGGAGCAATCCCTCGGGTCCACACAGCAACCAACCCCTCGACCTAGGTCGCGGTTGGCAAGCCTTCCAGAACATGAAAGGGTAGCAATCACCCGTAACCTGTCGTTCATGACAGAGGACGCTAACGGAATCCCAGTACCCAAAACTGCTGCGGGTGCATTATTCTCCGTAGGTGCTTACCTCAAGGCAATACAACCTCCGGCGAATGACCCTAACGCAGCCCTGCATCGCCAACAACTCAAATCGCTAGCTCTAGCGGCACAGGCTATGCAGCCAGAAGACAAAACTCCAGCAAGGATCGCGATCGCGACATAGTCGACTCACGACACGCAGCACATCATCGCAGTGGTCGCAGCCACCACTCGGATGAAGGAAGGAGAAGCACGCGCCGGCACAGGTCCAGCAGAGCAGATCTCGAAGATCCTATAGCAGCGATTCATACTCTGATCGCGAACCAGAGCCATGCGGAGCATTGTGCTTCACTCGACGCATCCGTGAGACGCGGATGCCCAAACGGTTCAAGTTGACAGGCGAACAACCCAAGTACAACGGTCGCCAAGAACCTTCTGGGTGGCTAGAAGATTACAGACTCGCCGTGGCATGCCAGCGGGCACGAACACCACGGCGATGCAGTACATACGACTTATGCTCGAAGGAACTGCCCGCGACTGGCTCAAATCACTCCCTCCATCATCATATGACTCGTGGGATGATTTCCGCAGAGACTTCATCAAAAACTTCGAGCCTCTGTGTGAGCGCCCGAAGACATTCGAGGAATTAAGGACATGTACTCAACGATCAGACGAGTCGCTGAGATCATACATACGGCGGTGGACCGAAATACGCAATTCGGTTGGCAAAGTGTCAGAAGACAGGGCCATGGATGCCTTCATACAAGGTCTCGCCAGGAAGGACTTCAAAGAGGCACTTGGTCGTGAAAAGCCAACCTCCCTGGCTGACCTCATCAAAGTTGCGACTGAGTGGGCAGATGGAGAGGATTCTGTACGCAGATCCCGTGCTTCCCCACACGCGACAACTACGAAAGCGGCAGTCGAAGCCGCAGAGATTCATACAGAGAAGATCGCAGGCGTAAACGTCCAGACGTCCTTACGACGATAACAGACCCGAGTTCATGGCGGCTGGATACACACAGCCAAAGGAGGACCATGATAGAAGCAATCGACGCTCGGATGATCGACGGACAGTCGAGATCGCGAGCAGCGGAGCGATAGCTACAAAAGGCAAGAATGGCGCAAACGTAGCGACGCAAAACCCGAGCGGTCATTCGAGGAAAAGATGGACGACTGGTGCAGATTCCACCTCTTCAAGGGGGACGACGGAAAACTACGCTCCAATCACACCCTAAGGAACTGCAGGGAATTCGACCAAATGGCGACTGACTATGTGATACGACTCAAGAGGAATGGCCCAGCACCTGCTCAGCCCATGCCTGCACCCGTACCACAGCCGAACGCTGTGCCCGCTCTCATGGCGCCACAGCCGCCACCGCAACCCCACCACAGCCTGCTCCAGGCGCAAATCTCGCAGGTGCCATACAACCTGTACTACGGGCGGAAGATGATCAATATCCACAGCCCCACGGGCAGATGTACATGATACAAAAGGGTCGCCCCTCTAACAGGCAGCAAAAGCTAATCACTCGACAGGTGAACTTGGCTGTCATGGCACCTCCAGCCGTGCCGAATTTCTGAAGGGATCGGAAACCATCATAAGCTTCAGTCGAGAGGATCATCCCCCAGCTGTAGTTCGACCAGGGCATGCGGCTCTGGTACTCGACGCGCAAATAGGAGGCTACGCCATGACCAAGGTCTTCATGGATGGAGGCAGCGGCATAAACATCATCTTCGCGGACACGCTCCGCAAAATGAACAGGTCAGTCGAAAACCTCCCAAAATCTTCAAATACCTTCCACGGTATCGTTCCTGGCAAAGCAATTAGCCCAGAAGGCACCGTACAACTCGACGTTACGTTCGGGGACGTAAGCCACTTCAGGACAGAGTCGATTGAGTTCGAGGTCGTCGACTGGAAATCACAATACCATGCTATTCTTGGTCGCCCGACGTTTGCTCGATTCATGGCGGTGCCACACTATGCGTACCTCACGCTGAAGATGCCAGGACCAAAGGGAGTCATCACTGTCCGTGGAAACTTTCAAAGGTCCGATGCTTGCGACCGCGAGTTCAGCAAAATCTCCGAGATGTTCGGGGTGGAGGAATCACTCGCTGACTTAGCGATTACCAACGACCGCACACTCCTTCCAGAGCATAAGAAGTTGGCAGTCGACAGATCCTTCAATGCTACAAATGACACAAGGTCGCATCAGGTGCACCCGACCGATCCGTCCAAGACAGTCAACATATCTTCGAGCCTGCCTATCGCATAGGAAGGCGCGCTCGTCGAATTCCTCCGTGAGAACTGGGAAATATTTGCGTGGTGTCCAGCCGACATGCCAGGTATTCCCAGGGAATTCGCCGAGCACTCTCTCCAATTGTTTCCAGATGCAAAGCCAGTCAAGCAAACGATGCGTCGAATCTCCGGCCCAAAGCGAACCGCAGTCGAATCTGAAGTCGACCGGTTACTCGCAGCAGGATTCATTAGGGAAATCAAGAAATCACAATGGGTGGCCAACCCTGTACTCGTAGAAAAGAAGCATACAGACATCCTTCGGATGTGCGTGGATTTCACAGCGCTGAACAAGTGCTGTCCAAAGGATCACTTCCCGCTACCCGATCGACCAGATCGTCGACTCCACCGCCGGATGCGCACGACTCTCCTTTCTGGATGCTTACTCAGGTTATCACCAGATAAGGATGAAGCAAGAAGACGAAGAAAAAACGGCGTTCATAACCCCACTCGGGGTCTACTGCTACACAACTATGCCCTTTGGGCTCAAAAACGCGGGTGCAACATACCAGCGCATGATGCAGGACTGCCTCAAAAAGCAAATTGGACGCAACGTCCAGGTCTACGTGATGACATTGTCATTACCACAAGGGAAGAACGCACACTACTCGACGATTTGAGGGAGACGTTCGCAAACCTCAAACGCTTCCATATCAAGCTCAATCCTAAGAAGTGCACGTTCGGCGTTCCAGCCGGGCAGCTCTAGGGTACCTAGTCTCTGCTCGTGGAATCGAAGCAGACCCGGAGAAAATACAGGCCATCCTCACATGCAAAGGCCTTCAAAGCTTCATGATGTGCAGAAACTAGCAGGACGAGTAGCGGCGCTCAGTCGATTCATCAGCAAACTGGGTGAAAAGGCTCTACCATTCTATCGACTGATGAAGAAGGCGGACAAGTTCGAGTGGACGCCAGAAGCTGAAGCAGCCTTCACAGATCTCAAGCGGATCCTCACAAGCCCTCCAATCCTCGTCGCACCTAAGGAACGGGAACCACTCTACCTGTATGTCTCGGCTACAAACAGGGTGGTGAGCACCGTACTGGTAGTCGAACGCATGGAGGAGGGGCACATCCAAAGCATACAACGTCCAGTCTACTACCTGAGCGAGGTTCTCTCCATATCAAAACAGCGGTACCCGCACTATCAAAAGCTGGCATACGCTGTATTCATGTCCTCAAGGAAGTTGACACACTACTTCACCGAGCATCCGATTACCGTGGTAAGCAACTCAGCAATCGGTGATATACTCACAAACCCCAATGCAACGGGTCGAGTGGCAAAATGGCTCATCGAGCTGGCTCCAAGAGATATCAAGTACGAGCACCCGAAGGCTATCAAAGCACAAGTCCTACCCGACTTCACAACCGAGTGGATAGAAGCCCAATTACCTGGAGCACCAGACGTGTCCAATTCCTGGACCATGTACTTCGATGGGTCCAAGAAACACGAAGGCGCAGGCGCAGGCGTCGTCCTCATATCACCAAAAGGGGACAAGCTACGTTATGTTTTGCAGATGGGATTCAAGCTACCCTCCAATAACGAGGCTGAATACGAGGCTCTGATCCATGGCATGCGGATGGCAAAAGCACTGGGTGCACTCGATGATGATCTACGGCGACTCCAACCTCGTGGTGCAGCAAACAATGAAGGCCTGCGACGCAATCGCGGACAACATGATCGCTTATCGCGATCTGTACAACACACTAGAGGCAGCTTCGAGGGCTGCGAGTTGAGGCACATAGGAAGGGAAAGCAACGAAGAAGCAGACATGCTAGCCAATCTTGGCTCAACTGGCGCACAAATTCCACCTGGTGTCTTCCTCGAGCGTATTGAACACAGATCTATCAAGGAGAAACGAGAGCCTCCTCCGTCGACTACGCCACCCAAAAGCAAAATGCCTAGCACAGAGGACCCCCCTGTCGAGGTATTTCTCATTGAGCCAACCTGGACTCAACCTTTTCTGGCTTACATACTCCGTAGCGAGCTACCAGATGACATAACCGAGTCCCGACGCGTGACTCGAAGATCAAAAGCATACACCGTTATCAACGGCGAGTTATACAAGCGCAGCATATCAGGTATGTTCCAAAGATGCATCGCATTCGAAGATGGCCAAGCCATACTTCGAGACATTCATGCAGGTACCTGTGGGCATCACGCCAGCAGTCGATCACTCGTAGCCAAAGCCTTTCGCGCAGGGTTTTACTGGCCTACAGCACTCAAAGACGCGGAGGACATAGTCAAAAGGTGCGTCGGCTGCCAGAAATTCGCAACAAGGCCGCACGCACCCGCATCGGCGTTGAAGACTATACCGCTGGCCTGGCCTTTCGCCCAATGGGGGCTCGATATGGTTGGGCCACTCAAAAAATCATCGCATGGCGGGCATACTCACCTACTGGTGGCAGTCGACAAGTTCACAAAGTGGATCGAGGCGGTCCCCATCACAAATTCGACTGCTACTACGGCAGTCAACTTCATAAAGAGCATCATCTATCGCTTCGGTGTCCCAAACAGTATCATCACTGATAACGGCACAAACTTCACGGCTGAGGAGTTCAAAACCTTTGCAAAGAGCAGGACATTACGCTCAACTACGCATCCGTGGCGCATCCGCAATCCAATGGCCAAGTCGAAAAGGCCAATGGGCTTGTGACGAGTGGGATCAAGAAGCGCCTCCTGGTGCCACTCAAAAGAGCTGCAGGTGCTTGGGTCGAAGAACTACCGTCTGTGCTATGGAGCCTACGCACAACTCCCAACACTTCTACGCAGTTCACCCCATTCTTCATGGTCTACGGTGCAGAGGCAATTCTGCCATCAGACGTAAGGTTCAACGCACCACGAGTTGAAGCATACAATGAAGAAGACGCAGAAGAGGCACTCGAAGACGCAGTCGACTTGCTTGATGAGGCGCGCGACACGGCCTTAGCCCGCACAGCTGTTTACCAGCAGGACCTTCGCAACTACCACAGCCGTCGACTGCGCACCAGGTCCTTCGTCGTTGGCGACCTGGTTCTTCGACTGAAGCAAAAGAAGGTGCACAAGCTCGCTTCCCCATGGGAGGGCCCTTCATCATCACGGAGGTCCTTGGTGGAGGTGCATATCGACTGAAGCACGCGAAGACAGGCGAACCCTCTCACAATCCTGGAACGTTGCGCATCTGCGCCGTTTCTACGCATAAAGTGCTCGCAGTCATACAATGTAATAGGCTATATGTCGGATGGCTGCAGGTTTCAGACGCGCTCTTTTCCTTACCAGGGTACCTAAGGGGACTGGAAGGTTTTTAATGAGGCGGCCTGCAGCCTAACATTCAAAAGAGGAATAAAATCAATGTTCCTTCGACTCCTTTGTGGCTACCACCTGCATAATTCATACCTTAACCGCACCCGAGACCCCGGGGGCTGCGTAACAAGGATCCGAACAAAGAACATAAAAACTTTGCAGCCGCACTCGAATACTCGGGGGCTGCATAGTCATCGGTTCATAACCAATACATATTTCACAAACCCCACTCGATTGACTCGGGGGCTGCACAGTCATCGGTTCATAACCAATACATATTTCACAAACCCCGCTCGAATACTCGGGGGCTGCACAGTCATCGGTTCATAACCAATACATATTTCACAAACCCCGCTCGATTGACTCGGGGGCTCGGCAAAGAATCAAAGTATACAAACTATACAATATACAAAGAGTCAAAAATTACACTCGGGGGCTGCCCCCTATACAAAAATTGCACTCGCAAACCATTCTAATCCTCAGGCTCGTCTTTTACGGGCAGCTCGGGGCCGCAAAGTTGTTCGCGAGTGCACTCGATCAGTGTCTCCGCAGCTTGGATCGTGTCATCCAAGTCTTTTTGTTCGAGAACCTCTCCGGCTGCAGGTGTCCGCAACACCAACCTTGGTTTTCGACTACGCATATACGCCATCGCAGCGTTGGCTCCAATTACAAGTCTTTGAGACAGCAACTCTCGAATGGGATTTGTTTGGCGGAAGATGTTCAACACAGCACGAATCCCTTGTGGTTGTGGCCCCGAAGGAAAAAGAGTCTCGTTCAGACGAATAAACGATGCCCGGCATAATTCCAGCAGCTCAGCACTTCGCCATACTCGATCCTTCAGGGTGGCAAGTATGCGGGCATGGTACCTATCAAGCCAAAAGTGTTGACGCCCAGTTGTAGGTCGTCAACCACGCTATCCAGGCGTCCTTCCACGCGAATCTGTTCAGCCTGGAAGTTGTCGACAAAGCCTACAAATACGGGCGCACCAGTTAGATCAAAAGGACAAAAGCTACACAAAGAGCTTGTAAAACAAAGCAAGATTCGAACTTACACTCGAGTTGCCTGTTCACAAGCTCCATCTCCCCGAGAACATAATCCTCGCGTTGGGTGGCCAACGCGGGTCTGGCCCTCAATCGACTCAGCTCAGCCTGGGCGTCCTTCAGATCTTGCTCCATTCTCAAATATTTAGCCTTCATATACTCCATCACCTTGGCGTCATTTGCCACCTGACCCTGGGATCGGGTGGTGGTTGGAGCCTGCGAGGAACCAGTCGCGGCAGCAGGCTCTCGTGACTATTCAAAGAGCATAATCACAAACACAAAGTTTGTAAGACTCGCGTCATAAGCATACAACTCTCCAAATGAAAGACATTGGCAAAAGAAAGTTTGCATAAACAAGGTAGCAAAAACAAAGCGCAGACTCGCGCAGTTCAGAAGGTATCATTACAAGGCATAAAAAAGCAAAAGGGTACAGCTACCCTAGGCCTAAGATTTCGATTTCCTAAGCAGACGATTGGCAGTGTCGAGTGCCCGGCGCTCCATGGTGTTCATGAAAACTTCAGCCAGTCGCGCGGCTGCTCCGCTCACCCCCTTCAGCGAAATGGGCTTCCCGTCTGGCTTCTGAGGGAACGCAGACAGTGCTGCCTCATAGTCGCAATCTATCCCATGTCCCATAAGAAGCTTGATGGTGGATTCGGATCCGCGTACCGTGTTGGCGCGAGCAAAACCCGCCATGGTGGACGTCCCGGGGCCAAACACGTTGGCAAAGTCATCCACCGTCGACGGCACCACGCCAGTAGGGAACACCACTTGGTATACAGCACCAAGTGTGCTCGTTGATTTGGCGAGGGCTTCTTTCGCTTGGTTGCATAGAGCGCCTAAGCCGCCCACAGCTTGTTCCAGCGAAAGATCGTCACTCGACACGTCGGAGAGGCCGGTGCGCCAACAGCTTCTGCACAATTCAAAACAGGCATAAGTACGACACTCGACAAGCTATATAGTCATATCCAAAGGAGATAAAGATTACTCACCTCCCATGGCCTGCGCGAGTGCTGCGAGCTGGTCAGCATATTCTCGCTCGCGTGCGGCAGCTGAGTTGGTGGCGGCAGTCAGCTCTTTCTTCGATTCTTCGCGCTGCGCGGCGAGTGCGTCTTCCAGCTCCTTCTTCTCGCCTGGCCCAGCAAAAATTACGTGTATTCAATACTCGACAAAATCAGGCATTGCGAAAAGAAGTTGGGCGAAACAAAAGCAAAAAGGAGAACTCACGACTGAGCCGCTCGAGCTCGGCGCGCATGGTGTCCCTCTCCTGCTCTACCTGGACATAAGCCTTGGCAGAATCTGCCAAGGTGTGGTAGAAGGGCTGCGAGCACACGGATTCAGCAAAAATCGAAAAATTCTCACAGACCTACAACTAAACGGGTCAAGCAAAAAAGTTACTCACGTGGTTCATCCACGGCTCGGGAGCCGCGACCGATGTCCCGACATCTGGAGTTGCCGCCTTGGCTGTTTCAACAACAGCGTCAGTGGCCATGGGCTGGGCAGCCTCGTTTCCAGTCGGTGCAGACTTCGAGTGCTCCACGGCTGGAACGTTCTCGACTGGAGGAGTCCCAGGCTGGTTGTTTTCAGCACTGTGAGCAACACAACAAAACAAAGGGATGGTCAGCACAAAAACATGACAGCACAAACATTTTCATATCATACTCAAAAACATACATACCTGTGCTCCTCATCTTCCTCGTCTTCGGAGTCACCAAAAATTGGTCCTCCAAAGGCTGGGGCACCACTCGACTGAAGCGGAAGAGTCGAGCTTGTTGAGCACGCACGCAAAGGAGCGGCTTGGAAAACAGGAGGTGAATCTGATTCCTCGTCATCCTCCAAGACTTGCTCCTTCGCGGGCGAACTGGCAGCAGAAGGCGCCTTCTTGGCCAGTCGACGCCGCTTTGGCTGCGCGATATCGACTTCTTGGTCAGAAGGAGCCTTGTCTTCAGATTGGACTTCTTCTGCTGTTTCTTCCTCGGCATCCTCTACACGTGAAGTGGTGGCGGAAGGGATGGGTGACTGATCCCCTTTCGGGTCCACCACCTGTGCCTGTGTTTCTTCAGTCTCGCCATTTTCAGGCAGAGGAGGAAGGGAGGCAGTAGTCGAGTGACCCTGCATAGCACACATCACAAATTGCAAAGTCAGAATCAAAAATCGCGTATCACAAAAACATGCGGATGGCAAACTCTTCATTACAAGCAGGCTATAACACATACATACCTCAAGCAAAGGGTTCTCCAACCCATATGGTGCAACAGGGCAGTCGACGTTGCAAGTGTCTCCTGTCGTCAAATTGGTGATGTGACGCACATGCGTCAGCAGCTCACTCCTTGAAAGCTCCTCTGCGGTCATTCGGGTGATGTCACCCGCGCCTTCATACTCCCACATGGGGTGCGCTCGGGCACGGATGGGCCACACCCGCCTCTTCACAAAGGTGGCGATCAAATGAATGCCTGTGACCTTGTCCAGCAGTCCGTCGATTCGAGTCAGCAAAGGGCGTGTTTCCTCCATTTCTTCGGCTGAGAGCTGGTGGTCCCACGCCTTGGTCCTGACGTAAGCTGCAGTCGAGAAGGTGGCGACTCCTTCTTGCTCGACACTCGCGTAAAACCACCCTTTCCTCCAGCCTTGCGCGGAGTCGACGGTCTTCAGGCGGAAATAGCGGGTGTCGCTGCGCACCTGGATGCCGCAGCCGCCCACGGGGTAGGTGCGACCACCTCCTCTGTTGGGTCGCACCATGAATATGGTCTTCCATAGCGCCCAGCTGGGTGCGACGCCAAGGAAACACTCGCGTAGCGTGATAAAGCACGCAATATGCATAATACCGTTCGGGGTGAGATCGTGGATCTGCACCCCGTAGGCATAAAGGAGGCCACGAACAAAGTCGTGGAGGGGAAGCGAGAAGCCCTAGATACAAACTCCGCAAAGCAAACGCGCTCGTTGGCGCGTGGTTCGGGGCATACCTCCTTGGGCGAGGGAGCGCGGACGGCGAGTTGCTCCGAGGGAGGCAGGTATCCCTGCTCGCGGAGCTTGAGCAGATGGGCGTCCTTGACGGTGGACTTCGCCCAGTCCCCGCTGCCCTTCTTCAGCGCGGCGGATGCAGATGTACCCGCCGCGGCCTTCTTGCCTTGGTCGCATCGGTCGCGGCGGCGGCAGCAGCACCACGCTTCGCACCTCCACCTTTCGCCATTGCTAAAGTGGAGGAGGTGTGGGGCAAAGAACTTGGGCGCAGAGCAATGGAGGGGCAGCGCGAGGAAGGAGGCGAGGGGCGGCGCAGGGGGCAAATGGCAAGTAAAAAAAATTTGCCAGCGCCGTCCCCCCTATTTACCACAGAGCGCAAAAACGATCGTAGCCGTTAAAACAAATCCATACGCTCCGCGCGAAATCTGGCCATACACGTGGCGGCCACGGAGAGCAACCGTCGCCGGCCACTCCGCCCACTACGCACGAGAATCCAGGAAGCCATCATCACGCCCGTGAAAAACGGGCCTGAACGGTCAAATCAAGTCCACGCGGCGTTATCCCTGGTCAGCTCTGCAAAAACGGGCCCACAGAACAGGGTCACGTCTTATCAAAGCCTCTCCAGGCACGCCATCGTTTGTCAGAGATAGCAGTCGCAAAATGCGTCATTGCTGACGTTGTTCTCTCTTTCACAACTGGCATAAAAGTCACTCGATGATATCTTCGGGTGGTCTCTCGTATAAGTTTCGGTTGTTTTTTTTTTTTTTAGCAAAAGTCATAAAGGCTAGTCGAAATTCTTTCGACTGCAGCATCATACTCCCATCGGGAGCGTATCAAAAAATTTCTTTGACTAAAATGTGCAGGGTAAAAGAATTTGAGATTATCCTCCATTGCAAGCAATAAAGCACAATCTCGGGGGCTACTCCCATCGGGAGCGCTGTCGCGCACCCGATAGAATAATGGCAAAAGTACAGTCGATGGAACATTCGACTAAGTTCATAAGCAAAATCACACTCAAAATATTCCCGAGTTGATCCGACGATCCTTGGATGCTGCATGCGTAAGTGCAAAGGTAAGACCCGCCGATCAGTCGAGCTGGGCTAAGGACCGCTCCAGCAGCGTTATCCTTAAATGTTCCATGTCAGCAGACATGATGAAAATCCCCGACGGACGCGTTGGGTAGATTCAAAATTATACCGCAGTTCGATTCAGTAAGACCTCAACGGCCGTTTCGAGTCTGTCCAGTTTGTTCCAGATTCGAGTCCGGGGACTCGAGTTTGATTGAAAGCTAGTATGGTTTTACCACAAATGGTAGTTAACCGGCCCCGATCCGTCGTGTGTGCCGGGCCTGCTAAGCTAATATCCCTTGATTATCATAAGCAAAAACTCATAGTCGATGAAAACACTCGGCATTGCTAACATGTGCTATTTCATAAGAATTCTAAATGCAGATGTAAAAAGTATATATAATGTGCATGATGTATGAGTCCATGCCCGACTCTTCGAATCAGACAAGTACTCGGGGGCTACTGACATGGGTATGCCTATCGGGTACACTACCATGAGGGTACCTGGTGCACGTATCGACTAGGCCCAACTATCAGAGCCTACATGAAGCCCATGAAGGGAGGCCCACGAAGATGAAGTATCCTTCAAGTTTGGCGAAGCAATAGTCGGTTTAGAGTTTCCTTACTTGTAAATCGAGTCGGTTACGAACACCCAGGACCCAGCCTATTATTTAAGGACTGGGAGGGCCATCGAACCAGACAACGAACCACGAGAGCCATAAACCCTAGCGAGATCGACATCTCGCCGGGATCCTTGTAACCATCATATTCACAAATCAATAACAGACAGGCAGGACGTAGGGGTGTTACCTCCACACGAGGGCCCTGAACCTGGGTAAAATCTTTGCCCTGCTTGTCAGCCGACGATACTTCCAGCTCTACCACGTTCTCTCCCCCATATTCATAACCTAGGGACCTTAACCATGGGTCTTGATGAGTCTACCCCTCGTCAGCATCCTTCACATCTCCGGACTATGGCCTCTGCATCAGCAAGAGCAGTGGGCCAATAGAACCCATGCCTGAACACCTTGGCCACCAGAGCTCTTGTGCTGCAATGATGACCACACTCTCCTTGGTGGATCTCCAAAAGCATCTCCTTGCCTTCAGCTGGCTCGACACACCGTTGCAACACCTCGGTTACGCTTCTTTTATAGAGCTCCTTGTTGATGATGGTGTACGCCTTGGCCCTCCTTTGAATTCTCCTAGCCTCGGTTGTGTCACTTGGCATGCTTCCCTCCGTTATGAACTTCATGATTTGCTCCGCCCACTCCGGCACCGGGTGCAAAGGAAAAAGTTCCTCGTCCACCTCCATTGGCTCGGCCACCATAATCTCCTCCATTATTTCCTCCACCATCCTGCGACCAGTCCCCGAGTCTGGATGAGCAGTCCCCGAGGTTCGGTGCGCAGTCCCCGAGCTCTGCCACGCAGTCCCCGGGTCCGACCAAACGCATCCGACGTCTACCTCCATTGGAACAGGTCCGGGCTCTTGCTCCGCCGGGATGAAAATAGATTCGGATTCAGGAGAAGGTTTGATTGAAGGAGTTCTCAAGTGATTCAGGGCTACCCCTGGTGGTACTGCCTCTTTCGATGAACCGAGCTTTGACAACACGTCGGCAGCATCATTTTCTGCCCGAGGTATATGCCTGTACTCACACCCTTCAAAGAACCCGGATATCTTTTGCACATGGAACCGATATAACGCCATGTTGGCATCCAGAGCATCCCAAGTTCCAGAAGATTGTTGCACCACCAGGTCGGAATCGCCGAAGCACTCTACACGCCGGATACCGATCTCCTTTGCCACCTTGAGGCCATGGATTAAGGCCTCATACTCCGCCACATTGTTTGATGCTGAGAAATGAATCTGCAGCACGTACTTCAGCTGATCTCGCTTTGGCGAGGTGAGGACTATTCCAGCCCCCAGCCCGATCTTTGTTTTGGACCCATCAAAATGCATTTTCCAATAATTATAGTCCGGCCTGGGTGGCTCATACTGCATCTCGGCCCAATCACAAAAGAAGTCCGGCAACGCCTGGGATTTAATTGCGTCTCTTCTCTCATAATGTGGTGCATATGGAGACACCTCAATCGCCCATTTGGCAACTCGGCCAGTTGCATCTTTGCACCCGATGATCTCCGAGATTGGAGCTTCGCACACCACCGTCATGGGATGCTCCTGGAAATAATGCTTCAACTTCTTGACCGCCAGGTAGACACCATACGTCATCTTCTGGTAGTGAGGATAGTTCTGCTTCGAGGTAGAGATCACCTCGCTCAAGTAATACACCGGTCTCTGCACCGACCTGCCACCTTCTTCGCGCTCCACCACCACTGCCACACTTACAACTCGGTTTGTGGCCGCAATGTAAAGTAACATCGGCTCATTGTGCAATGGTGACGCAACACCGGGGCAGTGGACAACATCTTTTTCAGCTCACCGAACGCCACGTCGGCCTGCGGGGTCCATGTAAACCCGGTACTTTTCTTCATGAGCTGGTACAAAGGCAAGGCTTTTTCTCCTAGCCGAGCTACAAATCGGCTCAACGAGGCTAGGCACCCTGTGAACTTCTGCACATCTTTCAAACACTTCGGTAACTTCATGCTCTCAATAGCTCGGATTTTGGCCGGGTTAACCTCGATACCTCGGCTAGACACCAGGAATCCGAGCAACTTTCCAGCCGGGACACCAAAGGTGCACTTGTCCGGGTTAAGCTTCAACCGATACTTTCTCAAATTCACAAATGTCTCCTCGAGATCCTCGAGGAGAGTACGTTTCTCCTTAGTTTTGATGACAATATCATCGACATACACTTGCACATTTTTGCCCATCTGAGAGTGCAGGCATTTCTGCATACACCTCTGATAAGTTGCCCCGGCATTTCTCAGACCAAAACACATGACACGATAGCAATACGCCCCATACGGGGTAATAAAAGCAGTCTTTATTTGATCCTTTGGGTTCAGTGGTATCTGGTGAAAACCAGAGTACGCATCGATAAAAGACAACAGTTCACAACCAGCAGTGGAATCGATCACTTGATCAATCCGAGGTAATGGAAATGGATCTTTTGGGCACGCCTTGTTGAGGTTAGTGAAGTCAATGCACATGCGCCACACCTTGACCACGGCTGGCTCGTCTTTCTTCTTTTCCACCAAGACCGGATTGGATATCCAGTCCGGATGCAGCACCTCCATTATGAACCCGGCTGCAAGCAACTTAGCCAGCTCGTCCAGCACCACTTGTCTCCGGTCGTCTGAGAGACGACGGGTCGGTTGCCTCA
This sequence comes from Poa pratensis, assembly GCA_947311845.1. Taxonomy (NCBI): domain Eukaryota; kingdom Viridiplantae; phylum Streptophyta; class Magnoliopsida; order Poales; family Poaceae; genus Poa; species Poa pratensis. The sequence goes on along the minus strand of CAMZMU010000086.1, from coordinate 21,707,804 downwards.
CCGGTTTCACCTCTGGCCTAACAAATAAAGAGTGCTCTGCCAACTCCCTCGGAACACCAGGCAGGTCCTTAGCCGACCATGCAAAGATATCCCGATTCTCACGGAGGAAGTGACAGAGCTCGCCTTCCTATTTCTCGCCCAGCCCGGTCCCAATGATGGCCATATGCTCTGGGTGCTCCGGGTCAATGGGGATCTTCTTGGTCTCCTTGGGCACCTCGAACGCCGCAGTTGAGTCCGGGCTCATCAGTCCGGACAGGCCGAGCTGTGTTGACTGCGCCATTGCCACCACTTGATGCAGCTTCTTCTTCTCAGCTGCGATCACCAAAGACTCGGCCAGATTAGACCCCGCCGAGGCACACTGAATGGCTCGCTTGTAGTCACCCGAGATGGATATGATCCCATTAGGCCCTGGCATTTTCATCTTCAGGTATGCAACATGGGTGGAAATCATGAACTTGGCCAGAGCCGGCCTTCCAAGCAATGCATGGTATGCACTCTCCAAGTCCACCACCTCGAACTCGATACTCTCAACTCGGCAATTTCCTTGGTTCCAAATGCTACATCCACCCATATCTTGCCCATGGGTGCACAGGAAACGCCAGGCACAATCCCATGAAAAGTACAACTGCTTGGCATCAACTGATTAGGCGATATGCCCAATTTCACCATTGTGTCTCGGTACATGATGTTGATGGCACTGCCATTGTCCACCAGAACTCGGGTGAACCTCACATTGTTGGTAGGCCCACACAACGTTGGATCTACCACCAGGGCATACTTTCCAGGGCTCGGCATGATCCGAGGTGTGTCCTTTCTGCTCCAAGTGATCTCCTGCTCAGACCAGTTCATATAGGTCGGCACCACCGGCATTACTGCATTCACCTCCATGGCACGCCTCTGCACGCTCTTCTTGTCAGTTGGCTCGGTCACAAAGACCACATAGCTCGCATGAACCTCTCTATAGTCATTTCCGGGGTATTCATACTGCTGACTTGGTCCGGCACCATTGTTGTTGTTATTACCTCGGACATTCACAACATTCACGGGTCTTGCTGCTGCAGGCCTCGGAAGAGGTGCAGTGGTTATCGGGGTAACATTTGCTCCGGACAGATTAGGGTGGGACCTCGGCTGAAATCTCTGAGGTGGTGGTCCTGTTCTGATTCCTCCGGCCTTGCCCCTCTTCTCTGATTCTGCGGTTCCAGCTGCACTGCCGGGTTGAATGGTTGGCTGGCTTGCGCGGGTCGGTCGTATGGTAACAGCACGGACCATCTATCATTGATTCATAGGTCATGGGTGGCTCCGGGTTCGGACTAAATGCCGGACCATTGATTTTTGGCCTCTGGACACCTCCAGCTCCGGGCTGATCCGGGTTCACCGCTGCAACTTGGTTCGAGGTGTATGGATAGTCCGGCTCCCTCCTCTTCTGTCCGAACTCCTGACGGTCATTACACCTTGGTCCGAGCCGGTTGTTTATTGGCTCCCTCCTTCTGTTACGTGCCCTGCCTCTGCTGCTGGCTGCATCGGATCACCCAGGGCATAAGAATCTGCAACCCGGATTGTTTCTGCTAGGGATCTCGGCATATCTCTCTGGAGCCTCTGCCACAGCATGCTGCCATGTCGACAACCATCTGCAAACCAGGAAATGGCCTGTGCCTCTACCACTCCTTCACAGGAATTCCGAACATTGCTCCACCGAGTTAAGAATTCTCGGTCAGTTTCATGATCATCTTGCTTACATGCCGCCAGGAGCTGAGGTCGGTTTGGCCTCTTGTATGTACTAGCAAAGTTGCTGTTAAACGCCAGCTCCAAGTCTATCCAGGAGTTGATACTATACTCCGGCAAATTATTCAGCCAGATCCGAGCTGGACCTTCCAACATGTGCGGGAGATACCGGACCGCCCATCGGCGATTGCCCCCCGCAATGTGCACCGAGGATACATAATCTGTCAGCCAATCTTGTGGCTTGGTGCTCCCATTGTATGGCTTGGTGTTCCGACCTAACTGGAACTGAGATACTGGTGGTGGTGGCTCCTTCATGATCCGAGGTCCAAAACACGCCGGACCAGGAGGGCCTTCCTCCTCCAGTTGCTCAGACAAGTAGATTCTATCCAGCTTGTTACGGACATCGCCTGGAGCTAACATCCGACCTCCTATCCGAGGTCCCAACGCCCCATCCACTCTGTGGTATCCAGCTCGTGCCATGGCCGAGTCTCCATCATCATATCGGTCATCGCCTTGACCGACGTTCTGAGGTTGCTGAACATACTCCGGCTCTCGCTGATATTGCCCCTGCTGCCGAGGTTGTTGCTGATACCTCGGGGGCGGAGGTGGTTTACCTCGGCCAGCCGATGCTGCTTGACCGCCATTCTGATTTCCCTGACCGGAGTTACCCTTAGCTCGGCTGCATTGCCTGGGCCGGGGTTTCCCTTAGCTCGGCTAGCATTGCCCTGGCCCACCTTCTGCTTTGCTGCTAGGACTGGATCATACATCTGCAGCTGCTTGTTCTGACCCGAGGTGACACTCCGGGCTCGATCGGCTCCTCCGACGAGTGGAGACGAGGCTTGCCCCTTGGACACCTGACTGACTGGCCTAGCTGAATAAACCATCTCTGAATCACCAGCCCCGGCATATGCTCTGCGGAGAGCCTCATTCTGCTGGTTAGCCACATATACTAACTCATTGACTCGCTTCTGCTGCGCACGCCATGCATCTCCAGATAATCCGGATAGCTCGGCCCTGCCTGCCTCGGCAGCTCTGAGGTTCTTAGCAGGGGAACTATACACCGGCCTTCCAGTTGACACGCGACTCTCACTCCTAGCCGAGGTGGTAGGTCGAGCCTCCCTGTTTATCTCATCGTTGAGCCCCTTGCCTCTCTGCCGCACCTCGGCTCCCCTATGTGTATCAACCGCTACCGGGGTGAAGCCATTCGCTGCATTGTACTCACGCAGATCTCTATTGAACTCATCTCTAGCTGTTATCATTGCTACAGCCTCCTTCTGCAACAGGACACGCTTTGCCTCTAGGTCGGCCACAGTCACTACTATGTCCACTCCTGGATTTACTGGGTCTGCCAGTGTATCCACTATCTCTACCAGGGTCGCACCTCGGCCCTGCAGCTCTGGGGTGCCAGGCAAGTCCTTCTCTAGCCTGGGCTTTGCAGATCTCACCTTAGCAACCTCGGCTGCCTTGGACTGGCTGGCATCTACTTTGCCAGCGGCGTCAACCGGACCTGTCATCATCACCTCACGCAGCTCTCGGGGCGAGTGATACGCCGACCTAAAGCCGCGAGGAGAGGAGTTTCGTCGTCCACGAGCACCTGCTCCGGGTACCCGCGAACAACCTCGACAGCAACGTACGTGACGAAGCTGCCGAGCATCATGGTGAAGCCGTGCTCGGGGAAGGGCTTGCCGGCGAAACACCCCGCGTTGTCGCTGATGAAGGTGAACTCTCCGATCTTGGCGACAAGCCCGGAAAGAACACGCTCGCCTGAGCCCGTCCGGATGAAAACTCCCTCCAACGCCTCAATCTGCCCCACGGTGGGCGCCAACTGTCGTGGTGGGATCACGGCAGATGCCATAGGTATGGCTAAGATGGGGCCGAATGGTCGTTGGGGGAATCCGGGGAGGGTTTATGCACTCAAGAAGTGCACACGCAAGAACACGCAAGAACACGAACGAAGAACCAAGAAAGCAAGAACACAAAGCACACCACGATGTACCCTGCTTCGGGGCCCTCTTGTGGAGGTAACACCCCTACTGCAGCACTATCCTAGTCAGTGTATAGCTCAAAGTGACAAGTACAAGCTGCTCCTCGAGCTGTATGATGCTACAATGGTGAGAACTTGAGGTAAAAGATGGAGCTAGACGGGAGGAAGAAGGCACTCCGAGCTGAATCCGAGGTGTTTCCGGGGTGTTCCGAGCTTCCTCTCTCTTTCTTTCTCTCTCTTGATCAACTAGTTCCAGCGCGGGGGGGGTCTCTCTAGCAGGAGGGGGTGAAGCCCACTATATAGGCCAGCCGGGTTACCATTGTGCCCCTCGCAGAACACTGTTGCCATGCCTCTGCAACGGTCACCACCGTACCTACCTCGGTCAGGGACAAGACGTGGCTTGCCCATCTCCTGTAGCCTAACGGCAGAACTAGCATGTCCCCTCTGACCGAGACAGGACGTGGCCTGGCAGAGCTACCTCGTAGCCTTTTCCCAGATCCCGCGTGGTCAGCGGTCAGAGACGTGCAGGCCCGCCGAACCCGGAGCACGCCTCTGCCAGGCTCCTTGACAGACGCTCCCGTGTCAGGCGCTCTTGTACCCGGCTGGAAGTGACAGGAGCATTGACTCCTGCCCGACCTACAGCCCATCACCTCGGTTAGCTCGGCACGGATGTGACGGGCTCCGTACCTCGGGTCTTGCGCTTAATATCTTTTACCAGGTCGGATCTTACTTCCTCCCCACAGCTTCTCCTGCTCTCAACACAAACCACTGCACTGAGGTAGTTAGGTCGGCTGAACATAGCTCGGACAGTGAACCTCGGCCCTGGCCAACAGTATACCTCGGACCCCTCTGGGCCAAATAGGTCGGCCTGTATTCTCCAGGTCAAGATGAAGCTCGGACTTCCCAGGCCCAAACAGGTCGGCCCTTTCCGTACCTCGGCACAACTTCAAACTCCACCTTATGCCAAGCCTTGACCCTACCCGGGGATACTCCCCCGACAGTCATTGTCTGAAATGGGCTCAGCAACTGTTTCTGTGAAATGCAGAGCTTCTAGTATTTATTCGACCACATGTAACTGAATTTGTGCCGGACACTTGTGGGTTGGGCCGAATTTTTTGCCACACTTGAAGCACTCTCCCCTGGCGCGGCGCTGGGCACGCAGAGATTCAAACTTGGTTGGCACTTGTTTGTCCGCATGAGCTCTTTCTTCAGGTTTCTGGCCCAAAAACCCTGGCAATTGACTGTGTTGCTTGTATTTCTGCCGCAAAGCATCTCTCTGCATGTATTTGTTGGTTGCTACTGCTGTATCCTCCACCAGAAGGGCTTCCTGCGTTTGAGCCATAGAAAAAGCTAGATCAACCGTTCCCGAATTGTGCAGCTTGATAGCTGAACGTATTTCTGATTTTAAACCAGCAATGAAACGACGAACGAAAAAGGTTTCATCATAAGAATGATTGTACAACAACACTTTGTGCATTAGTTCTTCAAACTTATGAGCATATTCATCTACCGACCCTGTCTGATAGTGAGCAAACAAAGTGTCCACAATTTTAGCATACTTGTCTCTGTTGAATTTGCTAAAGACACCTACACACAATTCTGCCCAACTTCCTACACTATGCAAAGCTTCATATGTCTGAAGCCAAAGGGCAGCATTGCCTTTGAAGTGCATAGTTGCAAAATCAACCCACACACTAGACTGAATTTGATACATATGAAAATATTTTTCATAGTTCTTTTTCCACCACTTAGGATTATCACCATTAAACTGTGGAATGTCAGATTTAGGTAGTCTAGAATTGGAATTAGGACGATTCCTATGAGAGTGAGTGTCCTGGTGTTCAGGGTCAGCATCATCATCAGAAACCACGAATTCAGTGTCACGGGTGACAGAATGCTCACCCCTGACCAGGGTGCGTCCAGAGGTCTGATTCTCTCTGAAAGCGACACCCTGGTGTTGTGCTTGTTGACGGTGCCCTTGAGGCCGAAGCAAGCCCGTGTACAGATCGGCGTACCCCGGGGTCGATGGAGGGGCGCCCTTCTCGATGTTGGTGATGCGGGCTGCGACTGAGTCCATCGACTGCTTCAACTCTGCGACGTTCTGATCCAGCGCCGTGTTGGCCTGAATCACCCTGTCCAGAGACGTTTCCACTCGCTTGGACGCCGTGGTGAGCTCGGGTTGGGAGAGGGTGAGCTTGTCCAGCGCAGCGTGGAGATCGGTGATGCGGGAGGCGTTGACGACGCCCGCCTCTGCCGTGGCCTTGCTGGCCTCGATGGTCGACTGTAGTAGACGCTGCAGATCGGCGATGGTCAACTCCGCCATGGTGACGCGCTGCGTCAGGGTTTGCTGGCCGGATCTCGTCGTCGGAGCGTAATCGACTCAGATCGGACCAAACTAGGGTACACCGGAGGTGTTTTGCGCGAATTCCTTGCGGAATTCACACCCTTCGTTCGGATTTATCGAATTGAGCCGACAGCGGAACGAAAAAATTTCCCCGGAAGCGAAACGAATCTCGTGATACCACTTGCTATGGTCTAGATACATATAACGTTGATCTGGACCTCTGTCCTCGCGTCACGCATAGGCAGCGGGGTCTCAAATCTCCATTACAAGCCACCACGGAGGTTTCGTGGGAGAGAAGAAGAAGAGAGGAACAAGAGGGGAGCAGGTAGACTGCTGGTACAGTGATCAATCGATAGTTCTCTTCCGTTCAGCACGGCTGAAGTACTACGCCGTCCTCTGCTTTCCATCTTGGGCCGTCGTTGCCTCGATACGGCCCAAGGCCCTTCTAACATCACGTTGTCGACGACGCCGTGTGACTGGTGTCGTAGCATGGCCGGAGTGGCCGGCGCTGTCGCGGGGCGGTGGCGCTCGGTCGCGGGGTCGCGAGAGCTCCAGTCCTGAAAGGGCATTTTTTTTTTCCAGTCCATTTCTGCAATGCAACCAGTCAAGAAATTTGGTCAGAGTGCACGGCTTGGCGGCTTGCACATTGCCAATTGCCAGGTAGCCCACAAGGGTAGTAGTGTGGTAGGCAAAAGCAAGCAACAGCCAGTGCGCACGGCTCTTATCGTATCATCCCCGGACTATATATAAGACCGGATAGGAGCTGTGTGATCGTTTGTGTTCCCTGCACTCACCGGCCCACTACCTGAGGGCCACTTGTGCGGTCCTGCCATGGCCACTGCTGCTTCGTCTTCCCGCTGCCGCGGCCATGGCCATGGCCTCCTTCACCTGCTTGCTGCCGCCGCCGTCCTCGCGGCATTCCGATTTGGGGCTACTCGTGCTGCGGGGAGCTCGGAGGATGATCGTGTGCTGCTCAGCGTTGATGCCTTGTTCCCCGGCATGTCTTGCGCCACTCCACAAGGTTAATTCCCGGTCGATCGAGCTCGTGATCATCGATCATGTAGCTAGCTGGTTGTTTTTCTTCTGTCGGTTGTTGACTGCTAGTAGCTAGCTGCAGCCGGCCATGCTTGGATAGTTTTTGTTCTTTCTTTCATTCCATGAATCTCCATCTCGGTTTTGCCACTTATGTTTTAATTTCTTTAACTTTCGGTAGATATATAATTGCGACGATTTTCTCCAAACGATCCGGATTTAAAGAACTGCTGAACAACAAACTCACGAAGTATGAGAACATTCTTGAAAGTAAAATTTCTCGGAAGCATGTGCAGAATTCTTGCAGCTGGTAAAAACTGGATGTCAAGGTGCATCTTCAGGAAATTAAGTCGTTTACAGCTTGAAGTTTTTTACATGGTTTACAACTTAAAGTTGGTATAAGGAAGTACTTATGCATATGAAAACTGTTTAACCCAGACCAGCTGAAGTGAACAAACATACCTGTTTTGTTTTTTACTACCAGTTCATTGTCTGGTCGAACATGACCAAGCAGCTAGAGTGACAGGCTGACTACAAACGACCACTGGCTACAAGTTTCCTGACATGCCTGACACGGATGGTTCGCTTTTCTCGATTACAACTGTAATTCAATAAATCATTTTACTAGATGAGCTTAACTAGCATCCTGAATTTAAAATTCTGAATTTTCTGATTCCGAGCCGAACATGTCCCTCAAAATTCAGAGCACATACCTGGCGCCGCGACGTCAGCAGCGAGGATGAAGATCGTCCACCAGCACGGTCCATGCTCGCCTCTGGCCGACGCGCACGGGAAGCCGCCGTCCCACGCGGAGATCCTCGCCGCCGACCAGAACCGCGTCAAGTCGATCCAGCGCCGTGTGTCCGCGACGACCAGCAAACTGAAGAAGCGCGCCGCGCCGGTCCAGCCAGGCACGAAGAAGATCCCCGCCAGAATGCATCCGGGGCACTCGACGTCCTCCTCCACCCCGTCGCTTCCGGTGTCATCGGGGCGCGCGCTGGAAACGGGCAACTACGTGGTGACCGTCGGGCTCGGCACGCCAGCGTCGCCGTACACGGTGGTGTTCGACACCGGCAGCGACACGACGTGGGTGCAGTGCCGCCCCTGCGTGGGCAAGTGCTACAAGCAGGCGCAGCCGCTCTTCGACCCGGCCAAGTCGTCCACCTACGCCAATGTCTCCTGCTCCGACTCCGCCTGCGACGAACTGGACGAAAGCGGCTGCACCGGTGGGCACTGCCTCTACGCCGTCCAGTACGGCGACGGCTCCTATACCGTCGGATTCTTCGCCCAGGACACCCTCACCATCGCCCACGACGCCATCAAGGGGTTCCGGTTCGGGTGCGGTGAGAAGAACGAGGGCCTGTTCGGCAAGACGGCGGGGCTGATGGGGCTCGGCCGCGGGAAGACGTCGCTGACGGTTCAGGCGCAGTATAGGTACCGCGGCGCGTTCGCGTACTGCCTCCCGCCGTCTTCGTCGGGGATGACGGGGTACCTGGACTTCGGCCCCGGCGCGTCGCCGGCCAACGCTAGGGTGACGCCGATGCTGACCGACAATGGGCCGACGTTCTACTACGTGGGCCTGACGGGCATCCGCGTGGGCGGGAAGCAGCTGTCTATCCCGGAATCCATCTTCTCCACGGCCGGCACGCTGGTGGACTCCGGCACGGTGATCACGCGGCTCCCGGAGACCGCCTACAACGCGCTCTCGTCGGCATTCACAGCCGCCATGGCGGCGCACGGGTTCAAGAAGGCACCGGCCTACTCCATCCTGGACACCTGCTACGACTTCACGGGGGTCAGCGAGGCGACGCTGCCGGCGGTATCGCTGGTGTTCAAGGGCGGCGCGTGCCTGGACGTGGACGCCTCCGGCATCCTCTACGCGATCAGCCAGGCGCAGGTGTGCCTCGCGTTCGCCTCTAACGGTGACGACGAGAGCACCGGCATCCTCGGGAACACGCAGCAGAAGACTTACGGCGTCGTCTACGACCTCGGCAAGAAGACCGTCGGCTTCGCCCCTGGTGCTTGCTGATGACAGGCTTGTGGTGGTTTACATCAATAACTATGCTGCGTCCACCAAGTGGTTCGCTGATTACTATACATCATACTTTACATACACATTGTAATGTGAGAAATGCGTATATACTGCTATTGTAAGTGATGGAATTGGTGCACTTCGTAAAGTAAAGAAACAAAGAAGTGGTGGCACAGCATGTTCGTGACATAGTAGTTGTTGCAATGTGGGTGTACGTACGGTGTACGTACGTGCGTTTATAAAAGTGAGTGTATGCGTGTTCCGATAATACTGAAGTAATACCATCAAAATTCAATCATAATGCGTTGTCGCATCCGCTTGGCCACCACTTTCATTTCTTCTAGTCTTGACATTGTCGAACCGTAGAGAGATATCCATACATACTCTTGTACACACCATGTGCTAAACCACTCGATAACGAATATGCATAAGCCTCATGCATGAGAGACATGGTGGGCCTTTCAACCAATACTCACATACACATTTTTGACGTGGACAACGCCATGCGATAAAAAATTGTACACGCATAATGGTTTCTCGGAGCTTGGAAACAAACCGGGGAGAGAGACGAAAAAACGAGAGTGGTTTTCCCCGAGTTAATAACCAACTTTGCACGTGTGGAGTTACTAGCCAATGTAAAATGCATGAGTTATACACCTGAAATGGCATCTCCCTCTCTAAATGGTTTTGGTATTAACGATAACATGATTAACTATGTGCTTGAGCTATTTTACAGTGCCTAAAGAAAAGAGACGGTGTCCAACGAATGTCATTTATTTGAGTCGTTTGGAAATATGTACTATCGCTTCAGAAGGTACGGGGGAAATTAATCACGTAAACGAAACATAATTTGCACCCACTAAATCGTCTCATGAAGTGAGAAACCTACCCTTAAACTTTCTGTTAAAGTCTCTGTTTTGCATGCCAGGAACTTCTGGGGACCTGGATGTTCCAGCCACTCCAGACCAACAAGATGTTGTTCTAGAGAGTTGGGGTTTAACAACTCGAGTTGGGAACTTCCGTGCCCCGGATGTTCCAAACAATACCAGAAGTCTGGACCACGCAGAAAACGGGCTTTAACAACTCGATTTGAGGTCTAATATAAATAGCCCCTTCCTCCCAAGTCGTAGGCACGAGTTTTATCCTCTCTCCTTCGTTGTTTAAAAGGTCAAATCACCAAGATCTCCCACCATTTTGCTCTAATCTTGTTGATACTTTATGATTTAGTAGATGGGATCCAAATCTATTATTTCACAAGAAGAATTTGATTCACCCCTTCATTCCATTGTGGATTTTGTTATCCTTGGGTGCTTGGACGCCCTAGACGAAATAGGTTATTTTGAAGTTCAATCTTGGTGATGTAATCTAAGTTAAAAAAAATCTTGGTGATGTAAAACTTCCGGATATTCTTAGGAGCATCCAATTAACTTTTAGAGATGAACAACCTTATTTGTAAAGATTTGGTTTCCGTTTGAAGGCACCACTTACTCGATCGAGGTACTTCGCTTCGTGTGGATGCTCGAGAAGAATAAGATGAGCCACCGTGGTTAGTGAGACATCATGCATCCATAACTCTCAAACGGACACTAGCTTTACGTGTGAAGCGAACTTTGATGTTTGAGTAATATACACTTAATTTCAATAAAATTCCATCCAACTCTAATCTAATGGCTCCCAATAAATTTGTTAGATCTTCACAAATCCAGCATTAATTGCTCACTAGACCTCACAATATATTGTATTAGTTCAACAAATTTAACACTAATTGCACATTAACCAGCCTACCCCACAATTGCCATATCTTCACTGGATTGCTCACCAAACACTGAGGACATAATTATTTTGTTGATCTTTTTGATTATGTTGTTTTGCAATGTTCATGATCCCACTTATATGAATGTCCGATGTATTATCTATTATGCAGTGTTTTATCGTTCTGTTTGATACCTAGAAACTTTACTTTGTTACAAAATTTGAATATGATCAATGACAAGCATGATTAATGTGTGATGTATTTCATCCATTCCGAAATATACAATATTTTGGATATTTGAGTATGGATTACATATAGACTGAAATGAGTGAACAACACACAGAAACACGTCTAGGTACATGCATTTTAGAGAAAAAAAAAGGGTAGAACATCATATATTTGGAGTGGAGAGAGTATAACGCAAAAAATGTGTGATGTATAACGCGCAAAAAAGTGCATTGCTGTATGCTACTAGTTTAAGCACATGAAAAAATAGTTACTGCTCCATTGTGGTCAGTGGTCACTCACAACTAGATGAAGTGACCAACTACAATACAGGAGCATGCTTTTAGTCATGGTGTGTCAAACTCTAAGGACTTGCTCCATTTTTTCAAAAAAGCATATGGCTAGCACAATAAAAAGAATAACAAAGAACAAAAATTCTCCTGTCAAAAACAACAAAGAAAGAACAAAAGTTCTGATCCCCCTCTTTGACTCTTCTACCCTTCTCACCCTGTCAGTGTCAACCTTCGTCTATCTCAAAAAAAAAAAAAAAGTGTCAACCTTCGTCCGCCTCCGCACTCTCCCCCTTTGACTGCGCCTCTCTCTCTCTCTCTCTCTCTAGCGGCGGCCGTCACCGCACGCGCACCCCGCGGTTGCAGAGCCCTCCTCGCGGGAGCACGAGGCCGAGAGGAGGCAAGAACCCTAGCCCGGGCGGCCCAAAGGTGAGGAGGCCCTCCGTGCCGCCATTGCCTTCCCCTAGCCGCCCCCATCTCGCGGCGCTTCTTTAGTTTCCTGGCGCGTCCGCGGCGATTTCTCCGCCGGAAATGAGGGCTCGTGGGGTTTCTCGGTTCTTGGGGGTTAGGGTTTGGGGGCGTGTTTCTTGGTCTTCTGGGTGCGTTCGTCCGGGTTTCCACCCCGGATTCCTTCTGGTTTGGGAGGGGGTTTTGCGGGGTTTCTTGATTTTTTTTCTTGCGCCGGCGCTTGGGTTGGAGAGACATCTTAGCGATCTTTAGGGTTCTCGCGTGTCTGGTTGCCATGCTGGAGGGTTGGATTGGATCTTTGAGTGACCGAATTGCATGTTCGATCCAAGATTGTTGCTTTAGAAATTCGAATAGTTGTTAATTCCCGCAAGAACACGCTGGGGGTTTGGGAGTTAATGTTTTTTTTTAGGAATTAGGATTGGGAGTTATAACAAAACCTGGTGAGTTTGGCGCAGTGTGCTGTTAGATAGGACGAGCTCATGTGCCTAGAATTTGCAGGAAGGACAATGTGCTTTTGTTGTTGTTTTCTGTGTGGAGAATTTGTTAAACCTAGTACCGAATCTTGTCGCCAGATGGAATTTACTGTCTAGAATCTTAATTCGTTAACATTTTCTGAACATTCATAAATGTATGGTAGAAGTGACACAAGGCATGCGTGGGTGGGTTATCAGGTGAATTTATCCAAATGGCCGATTAGACTTATTACCATTTCTTGGAGTTTATGAAGATATACGATGGAATTCTTCTTGCAGAATTGGGTGTTAGTCAGTTTGCTCTCGTCTTGATTATCTATGTTTATGTATTGGAGTAAGCTATGTTCGCAATTTCTATCAAAGCGATTCAATTTGCTTTCGGAGTATCACAACAGTACCCAGTAGGTTTCTTGGTATTTAGTTTGTACAGAAACCTAGAATTCGCAGCAGACATAACTGTCTACTTGTTTGCTAGTGGTCTAAAATTGCCGCCTACCATGACAAATCAGACTCTAGTTCTTTTCCACTGGTTTTCTCCTCTGTGGTTCTGACACAGATGGGTCTGCATTGTTTGTGTAATAGTCTGCAGCTTATGGGTTTTTATGGTGCATGAAGAAAACATGTATTAAATCATGATTGTTTCGACTTAAATTTACTTGAAACCTTGATATATGCATGATCACCTTTCATCATCATTGCAGATAGTTGACCTAAAATGGGAGTGGCAGGTCACAACGATCCTTTGTTAGGTGAAACCACATGCGGATCTTCGCTGCAGCAATTACAGGTGCTTTGCCCCGTCCCACTCTCTTGACATACGTTGTTGTTTTTCTCCCCTTTATTACAACTAATTTAAAATGATGGCGAACCAAACTCCATTTGAACTCCTATAAATACATCAATAAGAGTAAACATAGCATCTCGTAACCAGGAAGATACAATAATTTATTGTGTGACTGATGGGTGTTATTTCAGCTGATATGGGACGAGGTTGGTGAGACCGACGATGATCGCGACAAGATGCTACTTCAGCTAGAGCAGGAGTGCTTAGATGTTTATAGGAGAAAGGTTGATCAGGCTTCTAGTTCCAGGGCACATCTCCTTCAACGACTAGCCAACTCCAAATCTGAGCTTACTAGACTCCTCTCCTCACTGGGGGAGTTGTCTATTTCTGGTGTTATAATTGTAAGTATCTCGAAATAGCCACTCAAATCCTTTATTTGTACAAGTATACTTAGTTGATACTTCATAGTTTGTCATAGTTTTGCTTTCTATTTTTCCATTTCTGATTGTTTTTATCTTGAAATATAATATCTCTCTCCGCAAAAAAGAAAATTATACTATCTCATCCGCTTATATAGTGTATATGACTCCTTTCTACTGATTGACAGCCCGACAAGACAACTGGTACAATCAAGGAGCAACTAGCAGCGACATCACCATTCTTGGAACAACTCTGCAGGAAAAAAGAGAAGAGGGTGAAAGAGTTTGCTGATGTACAACGTCAAATTCAAACAATACGTGGTGAAATCGCAGGGACTCTACAAGTTGGTGATCACTTGGAAACACCCCATGTTGACGAGGATGATCTTTCAATGAAGAAATTAAATGAATTTCTCTTTGAACTACAAGCACTACAAAAGGAAAAGGTTGGTATTGATTCCGTGCTTGCTTTGCACAGTCTAAGAACCGGTTATTTTTCTGTTCATGTGCCAATGTTTCTAACATCAAAGCCTAGAGTTCTAAGTTTGGCAGTACACAAATAAATTTCCTTTTAAAAAAACAAAATTCTTCATATGCCAAGGCTGCATAACCTAAATAATCAACAACACCTTGATGTTTGATATATCACACCACAATTATGTACCATATTAGTGACCAAAGCAATAAGCTACTGATATAGCTGCTGACTGTTATTTCAATATATGTACTCTGGATTATGTAAAATATCCTGACTTGGACATGGCATTCTTATCTTCTGTATTGCAGAGTAATAGGCTGCACAAGATTCTCGACTTTGTGAGCTCAGTGCATGATCTTTGTTCTGTCCTTGGGATGGATTTCTTGAGCACTGTTACTGAAGTTCATGCTAGCCTCAGTGACTCTGTTGGTGCTGATTCCAAGAGTATTAGTGATAAAACACTATCTAGGCTGTCTAAAATGGTGATTGAACTTAAAGAAGAAAAAGTAAAGAGGCTTGAAAAGGTAAACTTTTTGTGAGCCTCTTGTTATTGCATATCTTGTCTTTAAGTGTATTTGATATGTCTATATCATGTGATTCTGTTTCTGATTAAATGCTATGCTTTCGTAGATTCAAGCTCTAGCTTCTCAGCTAACTGACCTTTGGAACTTAATGGATACCACTATGGAGGAACGACAACTTTTTTGTCATGTCACGTGCAATATGTCCTCACCATTGGACAGAGTGAGAGTTCCAGGAGCTCTGGCTCTTGATGTAATTGAGCAGGTTAAGATGTGTTTTCTTTAAGTGAGTTGAACTTATTGATATAGCACCATATTATTGTTCACCTTTGGCCTGACATATTTTTGCACTTTAAAGGCTCGTCTTGAAGTTGAAAGGCTAGATCAGCTAAAAGCTAGTAGGATGAAGGATATTGCATTCAAAAGGCAGACTGAACTTGAAGATATCTATGCCCGTGCTCATATTGCAATAGATACTAGTGCTGCAAGAGATAGAATACTGTCTGTTATTGATTCTAGTATATTTGAGCCTTCACAACTACTGGCTGATATGGAGAACCAGATACTTAAAGCAAAAGAAGAGGCCTTGAGCAGAAAGGACATACTGGAGAAGGTTGACAGGTGGATGCTAGCATGTGAAGAAGAGAGCTGGCTTGAAGACTATAGCCGGGTATGCAAATTTGTTACCTTCAGTTTTCTCTGTCTCTATTTTAATGGGGAATCTTGTGTTCGTGTAGCATTGTTCTAATTCTGTTCTCCGCACCAGCATTGTTCCTGCACTTGTTTGACTGTGGACTCTTACACTGATGTTCTCTTGTTGGCAGGATGATAACAGATACAGTGCAACTAGAGGTGCACATCTTAACCTTAAGCGTGCAGAAAAAGCTCGTGTTTTGGTTAATAAAATTCCAGGTATGTTCTGAAAATTGTTCCACATTGGGAATCCCATCGTATTTCCTGTGGTCACTGCCAAGTACTATGTTGAATACATGATATGTGTGATTGGTACATCAATGCTAGCCCTCATCGGATCTAAATTCTCATGAATATCTTTGACTGTTTACTGCAGCTATTGTCGACATGCTGGTGTTGAAGACCCAGGCTTGGGAACAAGAGCACAACACAGTGTTCACCTATGATGGTGTCGCTCTTCTTGCAATGCTGGATGAATACAGAATCCTGAGACAGGAGAAGGAGGAAGAGAAGCAGAGAATGAGGGTACTCCTTTCTGCCATTCCTTGTCTTCTCTGGTGTCTCATTCCCTTACGATCTCCCCATTCTTCTGTGCCATTCCAGGACCAGAAGAAGATAAACGACCAGCTAGCTGCTGAGCAGGAGAAGCTCTTTGGCTCAAAACCGAGCCCAGGCCGGCCCCAGTCCGCAAAGAAGTTGCCTGGCCCTCGGGCCAACGGTGGTGCAGTGAACGGCACGCCAAACCGGAGGCTGTCGGTGATGCAGAACGGCCCACGCTCGGTGAGCCGGGATGGGCGTAGGGAGAGTGTTAGGCCGTCTGCGCCGGTGAACTATGTGGCCATCGCCAAGGACGACGTGGCTTCGCAGGCATCTTCAACTTGACACCATGGCTTCTCGGTGTGCCGGTGTGGCAGAAATATATTTGTGCAGTAGTCGGAAAATTATAGAGCTTAGCTTAGCTTTAGCTAGGTGGAAGCGATAATCTTGGAGGGGTTCGCCTCGGTTAACTGGATGGATGTTCGTCTTGTTTTGTAGATCGAATGCTATGGAAGACTGAGATTGTGACTATCTTCTCGCTCTCTGATCTGCGTACTTTATTGAGTCAATAACACCGCTCATACACGAACTTATCCATGACGTGCAAAGTCATACAACAACGTAAATTGGGGTTAATTGGTACAAAAACTTAGTGATACAGTGCAAAAGTCGTCCAAAATCGTTCTCTGGTTGACACATGGCGTTTGTATATTTTCGAAAACAGCCCCGCGTGTTTTATCTCTCGCAGTCATGACCTTCCCATCCTTTTCCTGATTTATCTCGCCGTCCCGGGACAAGTTCGTTGTAGAGCTGCAGGTACTAGCAGGATGGGGGTAATTAGTGGCGATTTATCTTGGTGTCGTCGGCGTTGGTGTAGGATACCTTGCAGGGCAACATCAAAGGGCACCCAGGTGACATGACATGCACGGAACCGCGAGAAGCACAAGGACGAAGACGGTCGAGACTGTCCCGCCTCTGACGCCGATGCCGGTGGGTCGGCGGCAAGTGCAAGTTGGGAACGTGTCCCGCCCTCGGCGACGTCGAGCCTCGAGGGGTGGTGTGAATGGATTAAGTGGACATGAAGCCATGGTCATCCTACTGTCACGATGCAGATGAAGGTGTCATGGGAGCCGTAGGGGACGCGGGACGGCGACTACATGGTGTTCTCGAGTCGGTCGAGTTGACGACGAGAAGCTCCGACGATGTGCCGGCGGACGAAGGAGAGCAAGTAACCGTCGCCCATGGCGTTGTGGCGGGCTTGTACGCCGTCTATGGACATGCATGAAGCACGGCTCTCAACCAAACATTTCCTCCTTGTGGAACTCCCTGGCGGCAGAGGCTAGCCGCGCGAGCTCCTTTTCCTCGCCGTGCACTCGGCCGGGCATGGGGGCTGCGATGACGCAGCTTGTCAGCCGAACATCAAGAGTGACCCCACGTGGAACACGGTGACCGTGTGCTGCATACATATCGGACTGCTCGGCGACACCATGGTGTTTGCAATGGCGAGGACGAGATGACATAGCCGACCATGGAGTTTTGTAAAGCGCACGGATGATGTTCGACAGATTGTCCCATGAAGACGAAGGGATCGTACTTGTCCTCGACCTCGAGGATGACCTCCAGGCTCCAGCAGCTCCCGCTCCGGCACAATCTCACGCTCAACTTGTTGGATGAGAAACAACACACGGGCCATGTGCTCCTGTTCCATGGTGCCTCGGGTGCGTGGCGGCACAACACGAGCGCGAGGAGGTCGGCCTTCGAGTTAAAGCTCCTGCACTTAGATGGCGACCTCATCGGAGTGCAGCATCAGCAGACACACATGCGGACACGCAAGACTGCACCAAGAGCAGCACCACGGGTAGGCACAACGACGCGAAACTGGGGCAGCCCGCTCACCCCGCCTGGACACGGACATGAACACCACCCTGACTCCCTGAGGAGCCACGCCAGTGACTCGCGGCGGCCAGGTCCGAGATGGCGCGCACCATGGCGCCCATCGGGGACTCCTGCTTCTGCTCAATGCCGCAGTGTCGGTGGTGGTTGTGCGCAGTGGCGGACGCAGGAAAAAGTTGGAGGGTGGGCACACTCCAAAGAAAATCACGATTAAAAGTTACCAAACAGACAACATAAATAGAAAACTGATTCCCACATTGTAGTTCAATAGAAAATGTGCGTGATCCCAGTAAAAATTCGCGTGGTGGTTTTACTTGCATCTTCCATTTCAGTCTCACTCTCACTCTCAAAATCGGATCGAATCATATGTGCGGAATCACTACACGTCAACAATTTCGGATTGTTTTCGGTGTATTCATCCTCTACCACCAATGGTGATGAAATCTTCTTTGCTTTATGTTTCTGGAAAAGAGACGCAATCATAATTAACTCTACAATTACGAAAGAACAATATAAACTACATATATAATCAGTCCATAATGAATATTGGCTGGTAATGATGAGAAGAAATTGTTAATTCTAGACACAATGCATAGACACATAGTGAGCCACTTGGGGATTATATTATATTCAGTTGGGCTGTTTGCCTGTTCGGTTGTGTCCTTTTTTTGAGAGCAGCTCGCTTTATTAATCAATAACAGACATTGGGATACATAGGCCATCAGGCGGTTGTAGCAACCAAACACCACGACCAGATTCTAAGGAGGAAGAGAACCAAGCGAGTCTGTGAGCTTCCATATGTTGGAGCTTCTGTTTTCATGTCTGAAGGTTGCTTTGTTGAACCGAGCCGACCTCCACTTGATCTCCTTCATGACTGTGTTGTACTTGCCTAGACACGGTTTATCCAGGCTATTGATCACCTCTAGACAGTCACTTGCGACGCATAACTGCTGCTGGTCCAAATCAAGTGCCAAAGCAAGCGCCTCCCGGCAGGCTAGCGCTTCAAGAATTGCAGGATTTGAAAGCCCAGCGGAAGTGACACTAGACGCCCCCAGAAACATTCCCGTCGGGGACCTGCAGATGGCACCAACAGAACCTGCAAATCCATTCCTCTTAACCGACGCATCAACATTCAGCTTGACTCGTCCGGCGACGGTGGATTTCGTCCATGGCGAACGACTCGACAGAGAATAGCAAGGCGTTTGTTCCTTTCTGGATCGTGGACTCTACATGCAATATGAGGGGTAGTAAAAAAATGTTTCCAGATTTCTGGGTGGGCCATGGCCCACCCGGCCCACCCTCTAGGTCCGCCGGTGGTTGTGCGGGTGGATGTGACGGTGTCCGTGGTGCGTGCGGCACGAAGGAAAAATTCAGCGGACCGCCGCCTGCGCATCATGGGTCTTCGTCAGAGTAGAGAAGACAACGGCCACATTCACGCATGGGGCTCGAGGCCATGATGCAGCTGTCGCCCCGCGTCCCTCCGGCCAGATCAATCTAGAAGTTAGGGGAAGTGACATCTGCGATATAAAAATAAGCAGGGGTGTTTTCGAAAATATACAAACGCCATGTGTCAACCAGAGAACGATTTTGGACGACTTTTGCACTGTATCACTAAGTTTTTGTACCAACTAATCCCAATTTACAAGTTGTTGTATGACTTTGCACGTCATGGATAAGTTCATGTATGAGCAATGTTATTGACTCTACTTTATTTAGCGAGTAACTTTTAATGACAAACTGAGCAAGCTCCAGGTGAACTCGTTTAGGCATTCAAATCATCAAACATTTTAGCACCAGGCAACCGAAAAGAAGAGAAAAAAAATCACCAGCTCACACAGCAATCCGGAACTGAAAGCTATGTACAGCATTCATCGAGAGTCTACTTTAATTTTCAGTAATCCGTTGGAGGTTGGCGGGGATCGTAAGCTTCAGCATCGGCCTCGGCTTGACGATCCTTCTGCAGTTGCTTCTCATCCCTTTGCCGCGCCTTCTTGCTCACCTTGATTGGATCGATCATGGCACAACATTTCGCAGTTCTTGGATCAGTAACAAGATTAACCATGGCGGTGATCTGAGGGAATTCGATCGTTACCTTGTGTGATCTGGCTTGAAGCCCGTGGTCGGAGGCCGCAGCCGCAACCTTACGCCGCGGCAGGTTCCGCGCGCTCCTGAGCCGGTTGTTCTTGCCCGGCCTGTAGCAGCTGAGGCCACTCCGGCCGCCGACGCTGGATCCGTCGAAGCTGACGGCGGCGGACACGTCGTTGGACCCGCAGCTCTCCTTCTCCTCGACGGCGGCGACGTCCTGGCGCCTCCTGACGGCGACCACCACCCGCCGCCCGGCCACCGCGGACCCGGCGTCCGTGGCGTTCTTGCTCGCGCAGTCGTCGGTGGTGCCGGGCTCGGCCTGTCTCGTCGCCATCCACCGCTCCAGCCAGCTCCACCCCACGTTGAAGTCCCCCTGCTCCGACCGCGACGACCGCTTCTTCGTGCCGCCGCCTCCGC
Source organism: Poa pratensis (assembly GCA_947311845.1). NCBI lineage: Eukaryota > Viridiplantae > Streptophyta > Magnoliopsida > Poales > Poaceae > Poa > Poa pratensis. The sequence goes on along the minus strand of CAMZMU010000086.1, from coordinate 21,687,654 downwards.
TCCTCAGCTGAACGCAAGGCACCGATCACACTCCGAAACTGAATTTTACTACACTAATCGATCGTTGCCTGAGAAAAACAGAAGTCCACCGACGGGATGCGCACACCTGCTGCGAGAAGGCGTAGGCGAGGGCTCGCTCCCGCCGCGTCGTCGCCTCCATTCTGCTCTGGATCCTCATTCTCAGTACGTTCGAGCTCAGCGTGCTGTCGTCCCACTCCTCCTGCATCCATCAATCACCACACTCGACTTGATCAGTGTTACTGCCATGTTAAGTGACAAACAGCAGACTCGACTTGATACCTTGGCCCTGAAGACTTGCGGCCGCGGCTTCTGGCTCGCCCGGTGCTGTGCCGACGGCGTGGGCGACGAGCCGCCGTCGTCGCTCAGCCGGAGGTTGCTCAGGGACTCCCCGACCTGGACCTCCACCGACGCCGCCATGGACGCCGAGGCAGGGCTCTTGGGCTCCAATTCAGCGTTTCCTGAATTTCTTCTCAGCACCTCCTGCAACAGCCGCCTCCTCGCCTGCAAGCACCGCATCAGCAAGAGCGATCGGGTCGCAACTCGCCAACTCTCTCTGCCTTTGGATCGGGAAACGCACCATTAATCTCCTGAACGCAGTCTGGATCAGCGCCGCAGCTTCCTCCTCGCGAACCGGCTCCGTCGGCAGAACCCGTCGCTGAAGCTCTTCAGGGTTGCCGCTGTCTTCGACACCACCGTTCACGTCGCTGCTTTGACGCGCCATCGGAAGCTGCGTCATCGCGCATGTCTCGAAGCTTCCGGCAGTGAAAACCGTCCCTTCATCCTCCTCGTCGTCGTCCTCCTCCTGGTCCACGGCCGCCGCGGCGCCGGACTCGTCGCCGCAGAGGTACAGCCTGAGAGAACTCCATCTCCTCTTGCGATCGCCCGGGCTCCGTTCCTGTAAAAAGAAAAGAAAAACGCCCGTGCGCGCTACGTACGGTCAGTCATTCCAGCAAACCGCAAGCTCCACTTCTCATCAATCAAGCTGCTGCCGAGAGGAGAATGCACGCACGAGGCTGCTGCCGGCGCCACCGCCCGCCGAGCTGCAGGGGCTCTTGGAGAGGACCCTCCGGACAATGCCGCCGGCGAGGCCCATCGCTAGCTTACACCGACGGAACAGAGCAGAGCAGAGTCCTCACTCCTCACTCGCTAGCTGAGCCATAGTGATGGCCAGCAGGACCGCGCGTGAGCTGCTGAGCTGTGGCCGTCCGCTTATAGCGAGAATGCGTCAGCGGTCGTGGACGTGTAAGCAGTACGGAGCTGACGGCTTTAAATCCAAATCGGGCAAAGCGCCTCCTGCCTGCGTGTGCTTTGCTTTGGTTTGGTCCGGCGCATGCAGCTTTGTGTAAAGGCGCGGGCATTTGATTGGCGGATCCGTGGGGAAGACGAGGACGATGCACAGGCCGCGGTGGCCTTGATGATGCCGAGACGAGGAAAGGACCCCATGTGTTGCTTCTCTTTGGGGGTCTGGCAGAGGAGGCCAACAATGGCTTTAGAGCTGGACTCGGCCGTCTTCTTCTACACTGCTCTCTCTTCCATTCCAGGCATGCTCTAAAATGTCATGGTGATTAAACTCGGGGAGGAAGGTGATTAAATTCGAGCCGACTGTCACCGTCAGTCTACTCATCATCAAGGGAGTACAGACTACTACAGAGACTGTCGACATCTGCAATCTGTCGGCAGGGGGTTGCATTGCAGCCGCGAGTGAGAAGAAAATATTACTCCTACCAGGAAAGAATGTCGGATGGGTCCGGAGATAAAGGTTCTATACGTGCGCACTTTTTAACTGGAATCCTCACATGGCTCGCGACCTAACCTTGGCCTTTGCTTGCGACCGGGTGCAGGTATATTCCTATCTGTCAGTCACTCTTGCTCCACTCGATCTTAAACTGAAATCTCAGCTCCATCGTGATGCAGAACTCACTAGACTCTGTAGTCTGTACCTGGCTGCCGACAGTAGTAGCATCTCAGAGCCGAGCCCAGGTCCAAACTCTCAGCTCTGAATCTACTGTCATGTGACCATGGCCTGAACCGGTCTCCGTTTCCCAGGGTCAATTCGAGCCAGTTGAAGCACAAGTCCAAATCTGCACAGCCACAGGTCGAAATGTACTGACGGTAGAACTTTCTAGAAGATTTGATCTGCTCGGAAATTATAGGCACTGAAGCCAGCACGTAGAGCGTGCTGATGAAATGGAGAAACCCAAGCAAAAGTAAAGGCAGGACGTAAATGAGCAGGCAAACATAGGACTGGATGTAGCCAGCTGACCGTTATAGCAAGCAGAAAGTTATGTTCGAACCAGAGTTTTACCAGAAAAACTAGGATTCTAAGTTTAACAGCTGGAGGCCTGGAGACTGAACCTAAGACGAAGCAATCGACATAAGTAGGCCATGTATGTCTCTGAGTTGTCCCTTCTAGTACATCTGACATATTCCGTCTAAAAGAAGTACGGCTGACATATGCATGCTACAGAAGATTAATAATGCAAATGAGGTAGGTAAGGTCATCAATCATCATATTAGTACTTACCAATAATAGTTCCACTTATTCAATCTTTCAGCCGCAGGGTAATGTGATCAGGTCAAGTTCTGCATAGCTCATCGCGGAAGAGAACCTGGAAGATGGAGAATTTAAGAAGGAAAAAAGGAAATGAAACAAATATTCTCGACGGTCATGAGCTATACATTACTTCTTTGATCTATGGTTCATAAGCTTATACTGAAGTGCTAAGAAATTAAGCCATCAGGCATTATATGGGAATCGATAATTAATTAAATACCATAAGGATGAAGGGAGTGGCTAAATGTGCGAAATCAGGCAAAAATCGTGAAGGAAGAACAACATCGATCAAGTACTTGTGTATTAGGATATGGCTATATGCTTCATTTCGTATATTTGTTTAAGGCTTAACCTATCTTTCTCCAACAAATGTCAGTTGTATCTGAAGTTCGCCAAAATTGCGTGATCGACGGCTAAACCTATCTCTGTGGCATGGAAGAGAGTTGTGATGCCAGATACTACAGCCTTGATATTAAGCCTAGGTGATAATCATTGCTATTTTCTACAACCATCAGTATTGTTCAGTTGATTTCAGTACCATGAAACGCTGGCTACTATTTGTCATTATCACCGAAAGGAGCTTGTCAATGAACAACTAATTATATCGAAAAAGGTTGCAACATCAAACAATAAGACTGCATTCAAACCAAGTATATTATGCAGAAGACACACAGATGCTTCTGAAGAAAGTACACAAAACTTTTATCAAAATATCCTAAAAAACCTTTGCAGCTGGGTTAATAACAGGTTAAATGCTACTAATTATACTTTCCACTAGAAATGGAAGCGATCATTTCATCTCTCTAAGCAGCAGAGATCAAAGAAAAAAAAACCAACATGGGGTCAGCTAGCCTGATAGTTCCACTTTTGTGTCCCGTCCAAGTCTGACATTTCTAACAAGTTGGCATTGCACCCACATAAATCGTATGCCGCCAAGCATGTAAGACTATTTTCGCTGAAAGCAGGTAAGACTATCTGTCAGTAACTCTTGGTCTACTCTCAACTGAAATTTCTCTATCGTGCTGCAGATCTCACTAGGCCCTGTACATGCCTGCCTGCCGGCAGTAGTAGTAACTCAGAGCCGAGCCTAGGTTCAGACTCTCAACTCTGAATCTACTGTCATTTGACCATGCCCTGTATAGTGTACAGCCGGTCTCCGGTTCCCAGGATCAGTTCAAGCCAGTTGAAAGCACAAGCCCAAATCGGCACAGCCTCAGGCCGAAATATACTGACAGTAGAACTTTCTTGATCTGTTCAGAAATTATATGCACTGGATAGGCCAGGTTCTCATCGGTTTGGCTTCACCCGAAAGGTGAGAAAAGCTCAAAGCCAGCACATAGCGCAGGCAATGAAATGGAGCAACCCAAGCAAAAGTAAAGGCAGGAGGTAAATTAGCAGGCAAACATAGGACTGGATGGAGCTAGCTAGCCGTTATAGGAAACAGAAAGTTATGCTTGCTAGAGATTTACTACAAAAACAAGGTTTCTAAGTTTAACAGCTAGAGGCCTGGAGACTAAACATAAGACGAAGCATCGAGTTGTCCCTCCTAGTACATCTGACATATTCCACCTAAGAAAAGTACGATTGACATATGCATGCTACAAAACATTATAATGCAAATGACGTAGGTAAGGTCATCAATCATCATATTAGTACTTACCCATAGCTCCACTTATTGAATCATTCAGCTGTTTAAACCTTCCAGCCGCAGGATAAGATTTCTAGCAATAGCATAACAAGAGCTTCGTCCTCTGTTATATACAGTTAGAGAACCTGGAAGATGGACAATTTTTTATGAAAAAAGAAACTAAACAAATATTCTCCATGACCATGAGCTAAGCATCACTTATTTGATCTATGGTTTATAAACTTCTACTAAAGTCCCAAGAAATTAAGCCACCAAGCATTATCGGAATCTGTAAATAGTTAAATACCAAGTAAGAACACATCCATCAAGGACTTTTGCAGTAGGATATGGCTATATGCTTCATTTCATATGATTGGGGCTTAACCTCTCTTTCTCCAACAAATGTCAGTTGTGTTCGAAGTTCACCAAAATTGTGTGATCCACGGCTAAACCTAAACATTTTCTTCGTGGCATGGAAGAGAGTTGTGATGCCAGATCATAGGACGCTGATATTAATTATATGTGTTAATCATTGCTATTTTCCATGAGGGTCAATATTGTTCAGTTGATTACAGTACCATGAATATTAGAAGAAACAACAAAAAACACTGGCTACTATTTGTCATTGTCACCAAAAGGAGCTTGTCAATGAACAAGTAATTATATCGAAAAAAAGCTGCAACATCCAATAAGACTGCATTCAAACCAAGTCAATTAAGCAGCAGATGGTTTGAGATTCCTGTATATTTCATGTGTGTCCAAGATGAGTTCAAGCTCAAGACACAGAGATGCCTCTGAAGAAAGTACACAAAAGTATCGTAAAGATATACCAAAAAACCTCTGTAGCTGGGTTGATAACAGGTTAAATGCTACTACTAACTATGCTATCTGCTAGTAATGAAAGCGAGCATTTCATCTCTCTAAGCAGAGATCAGGGAAAAAAGAAGCCAACATGTGGACAGCTTGCCTGACAGTTCAACTTTCGTGTTCATGCTGTCCGAGCCGCTGAGGCCATGCCGTCCATGCCTGACATTTCTAACAAGTATCTGGCACTGCACCCACATAAACCATATGCCGCCAAGCAGATAAGACTATCATCGCTGGGCAGATTATTCACGATTTCTATAAATTTACAGGCTGCACTTTGTAAGATGCCAGCTGGTGTCAATTTTCGTTGCTGCAAGTAGAGCCTTTCCGGAACATTGCATATGCTTAAAATCATCCCAAACTCCCAATGGCTCAGAATGACTCATGAGCACCGATCAGAGGACATCATCGCCAACAAAAGCAGAAACACGTAACAGTGTTATGGACTGCTGTAATCTGTGATGATGTTCTCGGAGGCAACAAGTTCTGAAGGTGTCCCATTAACATTCCATACATGTAGTTTGCTTCTGTTTACATCAATCCAGCTTGTTCCGGGTTCCTTTTTCACCTTTCTTGATTTCATCAACTTCCTTATCTCCGAAGCATCTTCCCACCGTCCAACTGTTCTGTACACATTTTCGAGAAGAATGTAGCTCAAGTGGTACTGAGGCTCTAGCTCCATCATTTTCTTGGCAACCCTTTCTGCTACATCTGGGTTAGAATGTGTGGCAGATGCGCCAAGGATTGCTGCCCACAAGGACGAATCATTCCTGAAGGGTGACTTATTTATCAGATCTTCAGCCTCTTCCAGAAGTTCTACTCTGCTGAGAAGATCAACAATGCAATTGTAGTGTTCGATTCCAGGGGCAATGCCATAGTCCTTGCTCATAGAGTTGAAGTAGTTCCGTCCTTGCTCAACCATTCCTGTATGACTACATGCAAAAAGAACACCAATGAAACTGATGTAGTCAGGTCTTGCTCTTTCCCTGACCATCTGATTGAACAGATCGATAGCCCTCGCCATGGCCATTCTGAGCAAAGCCACAAATCATGGCATTCCAAGTAATTGTGTTACGAACACCGCTGGCTTCGAAAACTCTATAAGCATAATCTACAGCGCCACATTTTGCATATAGATCTACAAGTGCAGACTCCACAACCACATCGCTCCAGCCTCCATTCCTCAGAAACCGGCAATGGATCTCTTTTCCTGGCTTCAGAGAAGAAAGACCAGCACATGCCCTCAGAACAGTCCCCAAACTATATAAGTCATCGTATTCCTTATCCATCTGCCGAAACAGCGCGAGAACCTTCTCGTACTCCGCATTCTGGCAGTACCCTCCGAGCAACGCACACCATGAAACTGCATTCCTGACCTTCATCTTGTCAAAGACCTTGCGCGCCTCCAACATCATCCCACACTTGGCGTACATGTCCAGCGTGCTGCTCTCCACGATCACATTCCCGCACAGACCACGGGTCAGTACCTGGGCATGGGCCTCGCGACCCTGCCTCGCCCACCTCAAGTTCCCCAGCGCTGTCATCATCGAACCAAATGTGCAGCCATCTGGCTCAACGCCATCCCTCGTAACCATAGTCCTGAACCACCTCACAGCTTCCTCAAACCAATCGTTCCGCACAAACGCTGATATCAATGACGTGTAGCATATCCCATCCGGGGCGCACATTTCCTCGAACGCCTTCCGCGCGTCACCTGGCGAAGCCGCGTGACCATACATGTCCACTAGCGCGCTCAGCACGATGTCATCGTCGTGGAATCCCCGCACAACGATGCTCCCGTGGACGCAGGCGCCCGCATTGCGGTCGTGGAGCATGGCGCAGGCCTTGACGGCGGCGGAGAATGCGTGGGCGCTGGGCGAGACGCCGTCCGCGCCGGCGATCATGGACTTGAGGGAGTGGAGCGCGCGGCGGGGGAGCCCAGCGCGGAGGAAGGCGGCAAGGATGGAGGAGTGTGCGACGACGTCGCGGCGAGGCAGGTCGTCGAACGCCCTGAGCGCGTGGGTGAGGTGGCGTGGGAGGCGCACGTAGAAGGCCAGGAGCGCGTTGGCGACGTAGCGGTCGGCGAGGATGCCGGCGCGCGCGGCGCGGGCGTGGAGGCAGTACCCGAGGCGGGGCGGCGGGTGGCGGAGGAGGACGGTGGCGAGGGAGACGGGGGACGAGGGGTGCGCGGCGGCCAGGCGCGCCGCGGCGGGGAGATCGTGGGAGTCGAGGAGGCGGATGACTTCGTGGTGGGGCGCGGAGAAGGTGGGCCTCGGCGGGGGCATCGGAGCGCGGCGCTCCAGCCGCCGGGGAGTGGCGCGATGTCCCGGCGTTCTGTTCGTTTTCGCGGAGGAGCAAAGCGATGCGGCAAGACTTCCCAGAGACCCGGACTGCTTCAAGAAAAGCTGCACGCCTGTACCAGAAATTGTGTACTCCTAGAATTGTAACTTCAGAGACTCGGGTACCCTAGAATTGAAGCACGGTAATCAGCCAATTATCAACACCAAGGGAAAATCAACCGAAAAGCCTGATCAACCTCGTTGTGACCCGATAATACGAGTCACCATTGTCGAGAACCTAACAGCCAAAAGATAATTCTTCTCACAAGATCAGAAAGATCATAGCTAGACAAAATTAATCTTTCAACACCACCATTGACGCTGGGATGGATATCTCTCGTCGTCCAACAACGGGCCAAAAATCACTTGTTATAGACGATGCCATCTCAATTGACAAAGAATACGGCTATCAAAACCCTAACCTAATTTATATGAAAACACTATTTTTACATGAAAAATCCACTCATAGATAAGGTTCCACACACCTCCTGACAGCGGTAAGGCCGGACGAAGGAGGGAAACCGACCTCTGGAGGAGGCGGATGTGGCGCCTAGGTTTCTCTGGCGGCGTAACGGACGAGACAATTTTCAAATATGTTTCCTTGCCGTAAAATAATATCTCATTTGATACTTTTAGCAGACTTATTGTCAAACAAAGCAAGTTTCTATTGCTTGTTGCTTATTCCCGCACCATAAAAACATTAAAATTTTATCATGTGTACTAGAACCTAGTTTTTTTCCCATAACATTAATCACCTATAAGTTTCTATTATTGATCTTAAATTGCTTAATTTTGATGTTCAATTTTGCATAATGTTGGGTTAATATTCAATTGTCTACTATACTTCGAAGCTGCCTAATGTTTTTAATATTATAGACAATTAGTAGTACAAACTTGCTTCTTTTAGACCTAAAGTTGCTTCTTTATAAAAACTTGGTTAAAAACATATGCTCTTACAAGATGGGATCAAGTTTTGAAGAGCATGCCGCGAGGTAGAAATGGATCATCATTTTGATGCACGACTTAAAAGTAATGGCTCTTTATCTCTGATGCCAAAATGTGCATGCAACTAGCCGTCACATGTCCTCTTCTGTTATTCACATATGCTATTTCTGTCTATCCAGTGTCACTGAATTGCCCCTCGAAGGCGACAAATCAAACGTTTGTTAGCAATTGTGCAAATATTTTATTGTATACTTTCAATCAAAACAGAAATGGTTTTACTTCACACTTTCCAAAACACAATCTTTTTATGAACAATGGCAGTGTATATCCTATAACAGATTATTACATAAGAATTTGTAGTTTCTGTTAACCATCTTAGACTTCAGATTTTTTTCGAGATTAGAGAAAAATATGCATGCACACGAACTACAGTTTTGAGAACCTCGGTTGCGCCTATCCTTTGTCCCTCTCCGATTTTGTCATGTTCATTGTTGAAGAAAAAACATATAGTATTAATGCATGACACATACAAAACACAGACACCGTTTTATTCTAGGTAATACACGACATGACACGACACGACAGTAGTAAGTGATCGACTATGTCTGATTTCTTTGCTTACAACCTTAAACCTGACCAAATTCACTAGTACCTTACCGCTGCTTATTGACTTGCATAAACTAACTCGGATAAAGCAATCCCCAACGACACATTCCCTACTCCTCGTGAGGTTTCTCCTCACAAATATCTTCTTTGTCACCTTTGGTCACTACCTCGTCGGCTGCCTCCACCACCTCCTCAGAAGTGACAGGCGCTGCCACCGGGGCCTGATCACCTGCCGGTGCAACAACCTCATCGTCATTTTCGTTGTCAACAGGAACGACCGCCCACTTGGTTCCCTCTTTCTCGGTCTTGCTTACCCCTTCAGGCCTATCAATCTCATCGTCGGTATCATCGTTGACAGGGACGATTGCCCCCTTGGCAGCCGCTTTCTCGGTCTTCTTCGCCCCACGGCCGAGCCGGCCTTCCTTGATCTCATTTGCTTCAACTTCTGCAGGCTGGAGGGCGAGCTTGGCTTCGACTTCCTGCGCTATGCGCTGGCCCTCGTCGGTGTAACTGACGGGGACTTCGTCGTGCTTGGTGTCGCCATTGTTATGCACATTTGCATTAGATTCTTGTTCTTCTACCTTGGAGCAAGGCAGGTCTTGGATGATCTCATTGCTCTTCTCTCCGTCCTTAACGCGGTCCTTGTTGTGCACCGGTGCTTCCACGACTTGATGAACCTATGATCAGAAAGATAGAAACACACATTACTAACATGCCACATCATCGAATGTGGGCGACCATATATATGTACCAAGTCAATTCGCTCTATATATGCATAAATGGTACTCCCTCCGTTTAATAATATAACATGTTTTGGATATTTCAATGTGGACTACCTACATACCGAAATGAGTAAACCAACACACCAAAATGCGTCTATATAAGACAACATGAGAAATAAAAGAAGAGGTACTCGCTATTGGTTAAACCTGAGCTGTCGCCATCGCGCAGGGGTAGGAAAGTGCCGACGTCTGAGCGAGATGTATGTAGAGAGGAGAGTAGCTTAACCAGGATGGCTTCCGTCTGGGAGGATGCAAGGTGCTTTATATAGAGGTGTGCATCGATCGGAACTTTTAATTGGATCTACGAGATTCTTGGATCGATCGGAACTTTTAATTGGGAAATTCTTGGATCTACAGCTGCCTCTGGTGCGCAGCCTCATCCATGATGATAGCTCGCTTGAGTCGAGCCCGGCCAGGCGCATATACGGGAAGATGCCCTGGAGAAAGGCGACATGAGATCGATGGAGCTGGATGTGTGCACGGCGCCGTGTGCTGCGCGGCGTAGAGCCTGCACCCGACAGGCGTCTAGCTAGTCTCGGCTATTCCCATTCTCCCGGATCACACACGGCGGCTTTGCCTCGGGGCCGCCGTGTGCCACCGCTCTTTGCCGGCCAGAACGACGACGGCCGAGCGCGATGCCGCCTCGGCCGGGACGCACGCTTTGGGCTGTGAGCGAATGGGTCGAGAGGGAGGCCCCGCCAGAACTGTACCGGCCGAGGCCTTGCCACGCAGCGAGCCCACCTTTAAAAAGTTGAGTTCCATTAAAAAAAAGTATTGGAAACATGGAGCTCTTACCATCAGCCTGAATATTATCAAGTTTCTTTTTTTTTGGGGAAACATGGAGCTTCGGCCTGAATCTATACTTCTATACTACTATTAAAAGAGCAAACTTGTGTTGATACATTGAATCTGAGCCCTTCAATATTTGGCCAACGGTCCAGATCGCTCCAATGTTTGATAACTCAACACAAATTCACTTTTGCCCGTTTTACCCTCCCACCAAATCACATAATACTGCTAATGCCATCGTACCGGTTCGTTTTATTTCGTTTCGTGATAATTACGAGATTTGCCACCGCTAAAAGAAATAGGTCACGTTTGATTCGTATATGTACAGGGAGAAAAGGAAACGGTCCCCATGGAAAATAGCAATCTCAGATCGGAATCAATTCGTATCGGCCATGATCAGCCCAGAGAAAAAAAGAAACCCCATCGTTTGATTCGTGTATGTACAGGGAGCAAAGGAAACACATGTCCCGATCGTCCCAAGGCTACGATCTTAATTTGGTCTCTAGCCCGAGGTAGCTCTCGGCACGGCGACAGGCGACGACATCAGAGGCGAGGATGGCTAGGGTTTCGTCCCGAAATTCTTGACTCCCCTACCCGTAATCCACCCCGGCACCCCCTCCCATCCAATGCGATTTCCAATACGCCCTCCATGTTCGTGGGCTTAGGCGAAACTGCTCGATCCGGACATGCAGTCCTGGATCAACAGCATGGAGGGCGTCGCGGCAATGGATAACTTCATGATATGGAGGTGGAGCACGTGGTGATGGAGGTGGAATATGAGGTCGGATACATTGAATCTGAGCCCTTCAATATTTGGCCAACGGTCCAGATCGCTCCAATGTTTGATAACTCAACACAAATTCACTTTTGCCCGTTTTACCCTCCCACCAAATCACATAATACTGCTAATGCCATCGTACCGGTTCGTTTTATTTCGTTTCGTGATAATTACGAGATTTGCCACCGCTAAAAGAAATAGGTCACGTTTGATTCGTATATGTACAGGGAGAAAAGGAAACGGTCCCCATGGAAAATAGCAATCTCAGATCGGAATCAATTCGTATCGGCCATGATCAGCCCAGAGAAAAAAAGAAACCCCATCGTTTGATTCGTGTATGTACAGGGAGCAAAGGAAACACATGTCCCGATCGTCCCAAGGCTACGATCTTAATTTGGTCTCTAGCCCGAGGTAGCTCTCGGCACGGCGACAGGCGACGACATCAGAGGCGAGGATGGCTAGGGTTTCGTCCCGAAATTCTTGACTCCCCTACCCGTAATCCACCCCGGCACCCCCTCCCATCCAATGCGATTTCCAATACGCCCTCCATGTTCGTGGGCTTAGGCGAAACTGCTCGATCCGGACATGCAGTCCTGGATCAACAGCATGGAGGGCGTCGCGGCAATGGATAACTTCATGATATGGAGGTGGAGCACGTGGTGATGGAGGTGGAATATGAGGTCGACGGATTTGGCGAGGGCGCGATGCTGATTCGGGATGAGGAGTTGCTGCACGGCGACGTACTGGTCCGCGTTTGGCAGTCCGGATGGCCAGATTGTCCATGGCGAGGACATGGTCAACGTTCATGGTCCGGGCGTCGCGGCAATGGATAACTTCATGATATGGAGGTGGAGCACGTGGCGATGGAGGTAGAACATGAGGTCGACGGATTTAGCGAGGGCGCGATGCTGATTCGGGATGAGGAGTTGCTGCACGGCGACGTACTGGTCCGCGTTTGGCAGCCCGGATGGCCAGATTGTCCATGGCGAGGACATGGTCGACGTCCATGGTCCGGGTGCGGTTAAGGAGCAGGACATGCAGCTGCTACCGTCACGCAGGAGGAAGATCTGGTCATGCACGGTGTGCTCGTCGCTGGTACCAGCGTGACCAGCACGTCCGTAGCGAGGACGTGCCGACCCGACGTGGTCGATGTCCATGGTCCAGGCCCGGTGAAGGACCAGCATATGGAGCTTCTGTTGTTGGCACGGGAGCATGCTCCGCTCATGCACTGTGTGGTTGACGGTAGCCAAGGCGATGTCCATGGTGGTTGGCGCCGGTAGTCAGGGCGACGTCCATGGCGAGGACGTAGTCGACGTCCATGGTACTGGAGCAGTGAAGGACTAGGACTTTGACAGCACCCTGCTCCTCACCACCGCTAGGTCGGCAAGTACCAGGCTGAGGACTTAAAAAACAACCAGCTCCTTGACACCGTCAGGTGCCACAACTCTTCTCTTCTATGCATGGTTCATTGATGTAATTGCAAATATGAATCACTTCGTTCTGGCATGTTAATGTTAGTGAAAGCAATTTGTTATTGGGCTATCTGAAAACTTGGGTGCAGTTTCAATTGTGGATTATTACTCTGCACTTATACCTGTATCTGAAACTTCATTACTAGACAGTAAAAACCTATTGGTTTCAGATACGTCGGCTTTATTTTACAAGTTTACTTTTATGCAATACTACTAAATACTAACAGTCCATTTAGTAAGGATAGCTTGTATCAAAGTATAGCTTGATATGTTAGACAAAGGTTCTACTTATTTGACATATGGCTTCTATTTCTGTCTTCCGATGCGAGCATGACAAAGTGGTCATTGCACATGAAAATTTAGTACATTGACATGTTTAGCACACTACGGAATTGTATTATTCTTAATCATAAGCAGGTTACTTTGGCTTTTGTGGATGAATCTGAAGCTTAGAATAAAATTTGAAGGATCTCTATACAAAATGAAGAGGCAACATGACCATGCAGCTTCCAAATTGTTGTTTTTATAGGCCGGGCACAAAATTTATTCCCGGAGGTGACATTTTAGTTACTTTACACCTCAGTTTCTTTATGTTTGAACATCGTGCCCTTTTGTGTAGGCTTTTCGATTATGTGATTTGTCGACCAACAATAGCTCATTTCCAGTACTTAAAGATATAGCTAATGAGGTCATTGTTGAACGCGAATACATTTCATGTGGTTGTCATTATGATATAAGCATATATCAGTGTACTTGCTATATTTTCTTTTTTACAATACTCGGTTTATGCATATTTTGCTCAATGTGTTCCTTAAGCTTTCTGTGCTGGTCTACTTACAAAGTTCCTTCTTTTGTTGTTGATCACTTGATCTTCAGTCACCCAAATTATGTGATAAATATGATGAGAAGAGTTCAGAGATTGACCTGAATCCATCAGAGAGGAGGGCTACGATTTTTTTCACGTTCTACTTGAAAGGCTTTACTATAGCTTATAGTTGTTCTTCTAAAGTAGTTTGTGATGGTGAATTTTTTTTTTGTATTATTCATCATACTCTTTGTATGCTCCAGGAATGGTAGACAACTCCTTGGTAGAAAAACTACTTTTTTTAGTTCTACAATCTTTTGTACAGCTAGAGGCCCAAGGCGTGCCACGAGAGTTTTAAAAATAAAGTCATATTATTTGAAGGATTCTGTAAAATAACATTAATATATTTTATAGTTGAATTTATGGAATTGTATATACGTTACGGGAAATATTGTCTCACATGAGAATTTTTAGTGACATGTGCGGAGATGGGTGTGTTGCACATACTCTTACAGCGTTGTACCATGAATACTATTTAACCGTTTTGGTAATAAAAAACTCAATGAAATATATATATAATTCAAAAGACGTGTTTATATTATAATAAATTATGAGACGTGCATTGCACGTGCACGTTAACTAGTACTATTAAAAGAGCAAACATATTCGGGATACATTAAAGTTGTGCCGTTCAATAACTGATCACACGCTTTAGATCGCTCCAATGTTTGACAACTCAACACACCTTTTCAACTTCGTGGTAATTACATGGGTTGCCACCTCTAAAAACGGAAACAGTTCGTCACCAACCATGTCTTCCGGCGTCGAGACCCTGTGGCGGCAACCTGCCGAGGCTGCGACCCCGTGCCAGCTATCGCTCCTCCTGGCGCCGACGAAATCCTTTGTGCGCCGACCTGGCTCCCGTCTTCCGGCGCCGACATCCCGGAATCTGGCGCCGACGAAATCCTCTGTGCGCCGACCTGCCTCCCGTCTTGACGCCGGGGAAAATCACGTAGCACACCCTCTCCGACCTGGTCCCCAGAACGACCCGATCTCCTCAGGCGAAGTCGATTCTGCAACGCCGCCGCCATCCAGCGTGCCGGACCTCCAAAGCTGGACGCCGATATCAACATATGTGGTCCGGCTGCACCTCCCGCTGGATGTACACCGCTGCCGCAGCCCTGACCGATACGCCGCCTCTGCTTGCGCTGCCGTCTGCCCAATCCCGCGTCACCGCCTTCATTCTCCTCCAAGGTGCCGCCCCCATGATCCTGCCAGCAGGAGGTACGCGCTGATTCGTGGAGGACGACCATGTTGCCGGCATCGACGTCTCCTTCCCCAATTCCGGCGACGGTCCTCTGCCTCCGATCTCCGTCCACTGTGGGCCCCGCCCAATTCCTTCTGTCTGTTAGATCGCGTAATTTTGTCCCTAAAAGGGTCAGCTACTTGTTTTAAGAGCATTTGTGCCAAAGGAGTACGTGCAGACGATAAGGGCGCCGATGTTGAAGGGATGCCCAGTGCACAACGTGTGCAAGAAAGATATTGGAGTTACCGAGAACTGTTAGTTCTGTATCACCCTTCCTCCCATGTATTGCTATCTTTTCCTATTGCTGTAGGAACAAACAACGATCTGTGATGGTGGATATAAATTAACAAAACACAAAAATCTGAATGACCATGCTTTATTCCAAACAGAGTATTCATTCTTGAATCAGATAATGGATTTATGCTCAGCTTGTAGTGTTGTTAATTTAGAAGAAACTCTGACATGAAGTTTCTCTTTCACCTTATCCTGCTGTTGTGTTCACGGCTCCCAGAAAACCCCGTCGCACTTGCAGGTTCTTATGTTGCGCAAGTTCACAGCACCCGCAACATATGATGAGCAAAAAGCTGTTGTTAAGGTTTCAATATAAGAAAAAACTGCAGTTCCTCTCGAGTTCACTTATGTTCAGTTTGAACTTTTACATTATGACAACAAATTTCAGATTTAGCCGTACTTATGTGACTTACATGTCCAATATGACACTGCTGGATAAGGACATGTTTGATGCTTTCCATCATTCCATGTATCAAGGCTATGGCAGTGGGCAACCGTAGTTGATGGATGGACTCCAAGCTGTGTGCTTGTCTCAGTATCAATGACATGGCAATTGAAACGATGTGCTTTTTCCCTGATACCCCATGACTGAGCTATTGCTTGTTTATGTCTTCTTGGACAAGCATTCATTCCAATGGTAGAATTTAGAACATCAGGTTAATGGTCCTTTTCTCTCTGAATTTTCTGAGTCGCTTACAAACAAGTAGTATCTGGCACTGAACCTACCCAGTGTCACAGTTAGTAGATAAAACACGAGACCTAGCAAACACGCCTGAGTTATGAGCCATAAACTTCACTTGCTGTTTTTTACAATTGGGCATTAAACGAAAAGCTTGGTCAGCCTCTTGATTGCTCTTCGCACGATTGCTTAATGCAAGTGACCAGTGCCTGGTAGTCACTTTCGATTGTAGTTTTCAAACTTAGCTAAAAGATTGTGTGAAAGATAGTTTTTTTCTTTTGTCTGTGCTCTCCCAACAAGTGAACACAAGCCTTAGCGTTTAACCTGACTTGCATACATCTACAACTCCAGTATCAACTACCGTGCTCTCCCAACAAGTGAACAAAAGCCTTGATCGTTGAATCTGATTTGCATACATCCACAACTCCAGTATCCAACTACTGCTTTTACACATACATAATTTAGTTTCAGAACTGTCATAATATCAGGATGCATTTTATATTTGGCACTTGACTGGTGATATGGGTTATTGAATCATTTCTATGTTGTCAAGATAAATACAGATGGCTAGACGGATTACAATTGCTTCTTTTGCTATAGATCTGTTCTATTGAAAATGGTGACCGCTTGAAGTTAATTAAATATCCTCTCAGTTGCACTAATAGGGCCAGCTTCATCAAGCAAATATGTGAACATGACTAAGATAGTGATGTTTCATGGACGATGAATCTATATTGTTTGAGATGAATACGCGCATTGCGCGTGCATATGTACTAGTACTGGAAACGAGAGAAGCTAGCTTTACTATAAGTTGGTAAACATCCAGTTGCCATAGCAGTTAAATACCCGTACATTGCTATCAATTAAATTAATTAATTAAACAATGCACAAATATCGTCTTATTTTAGAAAAAAAAGAATGTTATTCCAATTATTTTTCCTCTATCTAATGTCCACCATGTTGTTCATTCCTCCGGGATATCACTACAAGAAATATGCTGACTCGTTACCCTCAAATTTGGTCACTAAAAAGTCATAATTTTTCATCTATGACCTTTTTGTGACCAAAATCTGAAGGTCACATACCGAGCGTCTCAAACGGTCATATGTGACCTTTTTTTTGAATTGGTCATAACAATCTATGACCAAATCGGAGGGTCATAACTCTTATGACCAATTTATTTGGTCACGCGCTGTCTGACGTAGCCACGTCAGATCCTACGTGGCCAATCCTACGTGGCAAGATTGTGACAAAATGTGAAGGTCATGGATCAGAATAAGCCCAATCCAGTTCGATCCTTTACATGGGCCAGGCCCAACAATTCAGCCTATTTATATTTTTTTCCTGTGAATTCTGGGCAGCAACATGGGCCAAGCCCAATAACTAAGCCTATTGTTTTTATGGGCGGAGGCCTTTTTGGCCCAATAGTTTCTGTTTTCTTTTTTCAAAAGTTGGGTCCACCAGTCAGATTGGGTCCCAGTTTTCAGGTTTCAACTGTGGGTCCAAACTGTCAGGCTCCAGTGGTGGCTCCCAGTTGTCAGGTACACATTTTTCAGATCTAAAATTCCAATAACGAAATAAAAAATATCTAAAAGGGAACAGGCAGAAAACAGAAGCAATAATAATAACAGAGCCAATGGCCAAACTAAGCACATTACAATCATTACAATCAAACTAAGTTCACATCGGTTTACAAATTATACATAGTCTATCCAGCTACCTGAAACACAATTAACTATCAAAATAAAACTAGCTACCGAGGTATAACTAGCTCCAATGAGCTGGAACTCTTCTTCATGGCGTCCTGGAGCTCTGGGTGAAACTGAATGAAGGCCATCATCTGCATGTTGATAAAACAAAATGGTCAGGAACAAAATAAAAGCAAATCTAACATGTTAACTACCCAAGTAAATACTAACAACCAGAAATTAGTAAATTTCATTGGTACAATAGTTAGGAACTGAAAAAATGCACCAATAATTTCCCAGAATATAACTCAACTTCAGTGCACACATTTACATAGAAACAAGGGTTTGGGACTCTACAGAAGCATCTTAAAGGTTTACTTAGAAAAAATGGAGAACGGACAAATGAATGCAATAAAACGAGCAAGCCAGGATACATGGAAGGCACCTCAAGAATGAGATAGAACTATTGTCCAGGGTTCATCACAATACACGGCTTACAACAGTATCTCAATTTTCATCAAACATATATTTTTCACTTTCGAACAGAGCACATGCATGAATTTATCGAGTGGCCTAACCCACTTGTAAGCCTAGCACATACATTAGGTCATTGGCAAGCAAGTAGGACTCACCATAGTGGTTGGAGCATCACCACCACGGAGCACATAGTCGAAACCGAGCCTACCAGTTCACAGCCATCCTAGGAACAACAGCAGCAGCACGACCATTAGATATTAAGGGTCAGGAAAAAACTGCAAGCAACAGGAACATGATGTGTGCGTGCGTTTGACTTAAGCAGCGCTCTGAGGTGTTGTCACATATAAGAAATATAGCTAGAGTTACAGCTGTAGCAAACTAAACATTGTAGCATGGTCCTTAGTATGCCATCACAAAACTTGAATTATACATGTGTGTTCACATTTGTTGTAAAACAAATAATAGGCCAACAATAAAAGACCGAGCATAGATATGATATGCAAATAAAACATTGAGAGCTATAAAAACAATAACTGTGAGCTAAAAATAGAACAACCAGGCATAGCTTAAGTTGATTAGTTATGGGAACATTTTATCCAAACCAACACAAGTCCAGTGGATTAATCAAATCAGGCATGTTGTGGTAGATTAACAAGATAGATATGATATGCAAATAAATTTGCCGCTGCATGTTCAATCCAGGAAAAAACATTCCACAAAAACTACCTAGATTAACAAGATAGATAAGATTAGGAAGCCATAAGAGACCTCCCCACTTGGCGCTTGCGGGTGTCGTACGCCACACTGCCCACTTCTCCTGGTTCCCCTCCGACCAATTCAGCACCTCCTCCGATAGCCGCATTGGTAGGGTTGGCAGAAGTTGTGGCATGGGCCTGCTTGGGGGCTTGCTGCACACAAAAACAGCACAACCATCAGTGTAATAGCAGTAGAAAGTAGCCATTCTAGTATGGTATAGACTAGAAAAAAATACAAAATATCAAATATTGTTGGATCTTTTTGCAGTTGACAACACGAGATAGTACTGATTCAAACTGCGCTGTGAATTACAGGAGTACATGGATGATCAAACTTTGCCGATACACAGTATATGTACCTTGAGGCTGATGATCTTCGTTAACCAGACACCTGGCAAGGAGACCATCCCGCTGATCTTGCTATAGTTGGCATTGGCCAACTTCAGCGAGAACATCTCCACCATCGTCTGCTGGAGTTTCTTGTCGCACAGAAACAAAGATGGCATCACTAAACACCAAAGCAGAATTTCAGTGGTTGCGTTGGTATTATAATTATAGCTATAAGCAGAAACAAAGAAAGACATGCAACAAAATAGCACAGATACATTACACAAGAGGCATATGTTGCTAGACAGAGATGGCATCTGTATAGACCTAGAAGTAATTTGATCATAAACCAGGTGAAATGCTAACATAGTCAATTACTGCGCAAATGTATCAGTTTCAGTTCCATGCAAACAGTTAAGAGATGATGATACGTCCAAAACGTATCTATAATTTTTGATTGTTTCATGCCATTTTTATGCTTTTAGCACTTGTTTTATATTAAGTTTATTATTTATTTGGACTAACCTACTAATAGTTGCAAAAGTGCACAATGTTCTTGTTTTACTCTTTGATGTGTAGAAATTATCAAGAATACAAGAGGAAACCTTGTTGGAGTCGAATTGGGACTTTCCTGAAATCTGTCTGAGAACTTTTTACGAAGATTGCCAGTTTGACCCTCGAAGATGACGTTATATGGAGACCTGGCTGTTACGAAAGTTGTCACAATTTTCCATACGAAGATTTTAAGCCCGAGATCAGCCCAATCGGAGTTCGGACGCGGCCTGTAGGCCCGTTTTGGTGGAACCCTAAAAGGGGGTGACGGAAATCCGAGAAGATATATAAAGGGAGGAAACCTAATTCGTGGAGGACTCCTCCACCCACGAATTTCAGCCACCAAAAGCCACGTTTTTGCCTCCCCCATGGATCCCATCTCCATGGGGGAGGGCTCCCAAGAAGCCATGAAGGAGGGAGGCTAAGGGGCGGCGCTCCCCAAGCTTGCCGGCGGCGGGGAAAGGAGTTCCCCGCACCGCCGGCGCCGCCGCCGCCCTGCGCCGCCGCGCTGCCCTCTCCGCCGTCTTCACCGCCATCTCCATCACCATCTCCTCCTTGTATTCAGTGGTTCATCCTCCCACAAACCTCTGTACCGTCCTATGTAAACATGGTGTTTGATGCTATAATATTTATCCTATGATTTACATCATGTTTCCGTAGTTTATTTGTCTTTTGATTGCTTAATTGAATGCATGAGGTTCATTAGAGTTGTATGTCTATATGGTGCTGTCCTTTGGTGTCCATTATATTTGTGCGCGCATGGATCAAACACCCTAGGGTTGGTAGTATTTGTAACGAAGCGGGGGAAGTTCTGCCGGAGTGACAGAAACCTGAGAACGCGAACCGATTAGTTGCACGTATGGGAGTAAGAGGACCTTGAACTTAAGGCTATGGTTGGGGAAACCTTAATGCATTGTTAGTATTTGCGGATGCTTTCTAACAATCCAATCATATAGTACTTGTAATCCCAAGTAGTGGAGTGCATGTATATTTAGCCTCTCCCACATAGAAAACTGCATCGAAGACAATGAACCAAGTACCTTCACTAATTAATCTTGGACAAAGCCACCACAATTACCACCACTTTTCCACACTCATGGTACTGTTAGTATATGGTTACTTAGTGTATTTTATTGCTGCAGCACTAACATTTACTTTCTTGTATTTATTATCTTGCAAAACTACCTCTCATACCCGTATTGCTACCGTAGTTTTATTTTCTAGATAATGCAAACGTTTAGTGTGCGTAGAGTTGTATCAGTGGTTGATAGAACTTGAGAGAATACTTATCCTACCTTTAGCTCCTCGTTGGGTTCGACACTCTTACTTATCGAAAAGGCTACACGCGATCCCCTATACTTGTGGGTTATCAAGACCTTTTCTGGCGCCGTTGCCGGGGAGCCATAGCGTAGGTTAATGTTCTTGTGTGCACTTGTTTGCTTTATCTCTAAGTAGTTTTTATTTTCAGTATTAAGTTGTTCTTTATCTTACTATGGATAGGGAATGCGAATTACAAAAAAAATTAGGTGTAGTTGTTATCTAAAAACGTTTTCAAAAAGAAAAGTGATTGGAAAGATGAGTAATGGTTAAATGGGGGTCGACCTTGAACACTTGTGTTCATGCCTATGAAACCAAAACAAATCTTTCCATGGAAGCTTTTCATTAAAAACATGTAAATATTGTGTATATACCTCTGTACATAAAAATAAAATGCTAATTATAGTCTTTAGTTAATTGAAAGTTGATAGTTTTACTTTGCTGTCCAGAAACAGATTTTCTGTGCTCCACCGTATTAAATGTTTAAAATCACCAGAACGTGATCTTGATCTGAAATTTCTTGAGTGCAAAGTGATGCTTATTAGCTTTCTTTCATTAGACTAACTTTTTCTGATTTAAGGTACGTAGATAGGTCGAAAAATTCGATCTTTACTGACTGTTCTGTTTAGACAGATTTTGTGCTTCTCTGTAAATAAAATCGTGATAAATCTCAGAATAGTATTTTGACTTGAAAATTTTTGTGCATAAACCTGAGATTATTATCTTTCTTTCATTAGACTAAAGTTTTTCGATTTGAGCTACTTAACTATCTCGTTGAATGCCATCTTTACGGACTGTTCAGTTTTGACAGATTTCTTTGTTTATTCAATATTGTACTTGGTGTTGTTAGTTTCATTAGTTTTTCGACGGACAACGGAAATCATGAACACCTTAGTATATACAGTGGCTAATGTTGAGTAAAAATTATAAAACTTGTCAATGCTTGAACATGAGTGGATTTTATTTAATGAGTACTAACCCTACTAATGAGTTTTGTGAAGTTTTATGTGGATGTAGCTTATAAGATCTAATCAATATGGTGATATGAGATGAATAAGAAGACGCAAGAGCTCAAGCTTGGGGATGTGTAGGTGCATCCCAAGAACATATTCAAGAAGATACAATCATCTAAGCTTGGGGATGCCCGAGTCATCCCCCTATTCATCAACTAACATGAGGTTGTCTCGTTCATACTCTATATTACCCGTCCACATGATATGTATTGTCTTAACTTGTATTATAATTGCTTTTATATGTCTTGGTTTTACCTTCTTTAGTTTTATTAGGCTCCTTATTTGGTTTCGATTGCTTCTTTACTTTCACTTATAAATTCAAAATAACAAAAATATTTTCTTTTGTTTTGCTTCTTTGTTTGGTTCTTTATTTTAATTTTATTTGGGTTTTACTTTTGATTTTTATTTAGAGTTTTCCTTGCTGTAGCTAGCATGTTTAGGTCTTGCTTAGCCTCTGGTTTCTTAGTTTATCAAAAATAAAGTACCAAGTTTTATCCATTTAGCTTAGTTGATACATATGTAAAAAGTGATTTTCTGTTTTCGGTATCTACTGCTTATTGCGCGATTTTTCATATTTTACTGGAAGCTCTAAAAATCACGAAAAATTACTGATGTTGTAGCACCTAATCCTCTGCATGTACAAAAATTGGCTAAAATTTCGGGCATGTTTAAGTGCACCTAAAAATTGCGTTTTCCAGCTGCTGTTTTTCTGGACAGATTCTGACTTTTGTTGCAAGAGTGGCCTCTTTTCGTTTTCATTTGATTTTTAATGGTTCTTACCTTTCATTTATAAGTTGGCCATTTAAGCAACCTTTCTGTAACTTAAAAACAAAATTTTATTTGGTTTAATAGTAGCACTTGGGAAATATTATCTATTGTACTAATGTCTAACCGCAGAAAAGAATGGGAAAGTTTTTGTGTTGAAGTTTTTTCACAGAGAATGAAGGAACACCAAACTATGGAATATTGAAGAATTACCAAAGTCATAAGCTTGGGGATGTCCCCGCATCCCTCTTCATCAATAACCCCACGGTTTGCAAACCTTTAAACTTTGTTTTTTGAGCAACATAGGAACTTAACTAAACTTGAAGCGGCTGTATTTTATTATCTATTTATCTTAGCATCAAACACCAGTTACATTAATAAGTGGATCGTCACATATTTTATTTATCCTCTGTTTTCAATGTTTACTTGGTTAATGGATTACTTGTTGAAACTTAAAAATGATGTGTGAATAATACTGTTTAGTAGTTTATGTTTTCTTATGGTTAGTCTCAACTAGCTAATAGTGCATATTATGTTATTTTGATATCAACATGCATTGTCCTGTTCATAAGATGGTATGGTATTGTGGTATCCTCCTCTGAATAATTCACTTGAATCGACTTGGCACATGCTCACACATGTTATGACTGAAAAATAAAAGTCAATTAAGCCTTGATGATCTATTTTGCCTCAGAGTTTTAGTATCGTTTTTATGCCTCCGTTAATTTTATTTTGTCGCAAGCATGATTATGACCGTTATCGCTCTCGTGGTTGTCGCTTCCCAGTCTATTGCTAGCCTTCACTTGTACTGAGCGGGAATGCTGCTCGTGCATCCAAATCCTTAAAACCAAGTTATCCCAAAGAGTCCACCAAAAAATTCCTATGCATGGTATTTCAAGCCATTCCAAGTAAATTTGCATGTGCTACCTTTAAAACCTTCAAAATATTTCTCTTTTTGTGTCAATGTTTACTAGCTCATGAGGAATTAGTGTGGTTATTCTTTATTCTATTTGTCAAATGGACTTTTACACCTGGACTAGTGGCATATACATCCGCTTATCCAATAACTTGCAAAAAGAGCTGGCAACGGACAGGAGTGACAGAGAGAAGCAAGGGGTCTAAAGATGGCTCTCGTCTCCACCCTCCCTCCCACCCTCCCCTTCGGCCATGGATCCTCCCGTCTCTAGGCGCCATGGAAGGGCTCCTCCATTGGGATTTCTCCCTGGCATCGCGCTGGGGGATCAGGTGCGTCGTCGCTTCGGTTCCTCGGTCCACTTTTCTCCCTCTCCGTCGGCAAAGGAGTTCTTCTTGGTGGTCTCTTTCTCCTATGCCTCGTTTCCTCTCTCTGAAGAATCTGTTGGCCTCGCTCTTCAGTGTTGCATTGGCGGTGATCACCTGGGTTTTCGTGTTTGCAAACTCAGCGATCGTCGTTTTCGTTTTTCAGTTGCTTCTAATCGAGTTGGGCATTTCATTTATGGACTGAAAGATCGGGTATGGCCAGATTTTATCTGCCATTTCTCTCTGTTTCGTGGGGATACTTCCTTCTCGGTTGATCGAGCTGCTCAGTTTTGGCTGAGCTCTTGTTCGATTCCTCACTCCCCTGCTAAGGGTAATCTTGTGGTGAAAACTAATCTGAACTTTCTTAAAAGCAAGGGGAATCAGAGTTTTGGTCACCAGAATCAGAAGGCAGTTCTTAGTCTGGGTTTGTCCAAGGAAAATGCGCCTCTGGCCAGTGATTCGCATTCGCAAAATTCAATTATCTTTGGTTCGTTTGGTCCTTGTTCGTTACCAGCTTCGTCTCCCTGCAGTTCAGAGCCTGTGCTTCAGTTTGGCAGTTTCGAGCCTATTAAGAATGTTGACTGTTTGCTGCCTAATCTGCCGCGACTAGTTGGGAAAGTTTTCAAAAATGAGTCTATCTCGCTCCTATCATCACGGAATTTGCTAGAGCATATCTTGGACCTTCGGCAGGCTAATTATAAGGATCCGGATATTCAGGAGTGTCTTAATCTGCCTTGGTTGCCTGAGTCAGCGGCTATTTATGAATCTCTCAATCGTTGCTCATCTTGCTCTTTGTTGGGCCACACTGTGGGTGTTTGCCCTGGCCCATTTTGTCATGATTGTAATACACCTGGTCACACCTGGAGGAATTGTCCTGGGCCCTCTTTGACTCCCACTAATTCTGTGGTTCCCCTGAATAGATGCTCTTTTTGTAATGGGCTTGGACATTTTGGGCTTCTCTGCCCTGGTAGACTTTTTTGCTTGAACTGCAATTCTTTTGGTCATGTTGCGGTGGGTTGCGATCCCTCTAATGATCTCCTTCCGAAATTTCTCTGGGTCCCAAAGTTGCAGGATATCACTGAGATCAATTCCGTTAATGACTCGCTTTTGGAAACAGGGAAAGAAACCATTCTGACTGGTTATGATGGTCCCTCAATTCTTGATGGTGTGTCTCAGGAGGATTTTGTCAGTGATGATCCATTTGCTGCTTGGAAAGAAGATCGGGAGGAAGTTGAGTCTCCTCCTGAGAGTATCATCTCAGGTGTCTCTGCTGCTGGGTCTCAGGTCTGGTTTATTCGTGCTGGTGGGGCACAACGTGAGCTTGAAGTACCAATGTGGCCCTCTTACCTGCACTTCCTTGGTTGGATGTTGTGCAAGACGTACACCCGCTCCATTCTTCCTGTTGGGGCTGATGCTGGAGTGGATACAGTGGATTTGGTTCAGTTCTGTTCACAGTTGGCTGATGCTGTTACTTGGGCTTGTTGTGATGCTTGGATTCACACTCGGCTCATGGGCCACCTCGTGCCTTCATCTCGCTCGCTGGAACTTTCTGCCTTAGTTGAGCCTGACACTGATGATATGCTGGAGGATCTGTTTCAGCCCTCTGAGCTTTCTGTTGATCTGGCTAGGCTGGGCTTTGTGATAGAGGAGACTGAGCAGCAAGTGCCACCACCACTGCTTCAGGATGCAGCGTCGATCATGCTGTTGGATAGTGCTGAGAGGATTGCTCCGACTGAACTGTCTACGCCTATACACCAGCTGGCTAATATTGGTTCTGCTCCCATGGTGAGGTCTGAAGATGCAGGACCCTCTATCCCTGTCCGTGCTCATGGTCGTCCGCGTAAAACTGACACTCCTAAGGTTGCCACTGCTGTGCGTCGCTCTCCCCGCCATACCAATGATGGGTTCATGCACCAAGCTTTGACTGATCCTGTCACTCGTCGTCGTGCCTCGTCCGTCCCAAGGGCCACGCCTCCTCCCGTCCTACAAGTCGCCGAGATGCAGCGCCTGGGTGTGGACCACTGCCTCATCAATCCTGAAGAGCTCTCTGAAGAGCGTCTCATGCAAGATCGTCGCGACTAGTTTTTCTCCTCTTTGTTATTTCGATGAGTCGTGTTAATCGAACCTGGTTTGTGTTAAATTGGAACGCCCGTGGAGTCAATAGCCCTGAAAAGTGGCCTTTGATTCACAACAAAATTGATGAATGTGCTGCATCCATTATCTGTTTGCAAGAGACGAAACGTGAGCATATGGATCTGAAATTTATTAAGGGTTTTGCTCCCCGCCGCTT
This sequence comes from Poa pratensis, assembly GCA_947311845.1. Taxonomy (NCBI): domain Eukaryota; kingdom Viridiplantae; phylum Streptophyta; class Magnoliopsida; order Poales; family Poaceae; genus Poa; species Poa pratensis. The sequence goes on along the minus strand of CAMZMU010000086.1, from coordinate 21,661,331 downwards.
TGATAAGTTTGCTTATGTTCCTTCTGATGGGGCTTCCGGGGGTATTCTCGTGCTGTGGATTGGTAATATGTTCTCTGGGCAAGTCATTTTGCAAGAAAGTTTTGGCTTGGTAATTGAATTTCAGTCAATGGTCTCTGATGACAAATTCACTCTTGTTAATGTGTACGGGCCCTGTGAAGGAATTGAGAGAGAAAATTTCATAGCTTGGCTGTTTCACCTTGATATTCCTGATGACTCCCTATGGTTGCTCGTGGGTGATTTTAATTTTTATCGATACTCTGATAATAGAAGCAGACTAGGAGCAAATGTCACAGACATGGCCACCTTTAATGAAGTAATCAGCTATTTGGGGTTAGTAGAGCTACCTATTAAGGGGCGTCGGTTCACGTGGAGTAATATGCAATCCGAACCACTGCTTGAACAAATTGATTGGTTCTTTACCTCCTTAGCCTGGACTTTGAAATATCCGAATACAGTGGTCAATCCGCTAGCTCGCCCGACCTCCGACCATATACCCTGTGTGGTTTCAGTTGGTACCACTATCCCCAAGGCTCATGTCTTCCGTTTCGAGAATTTTTGGGTGAGACTACCTGGTTTTCTGGATGTTGTCAAGAGAATTTGGGACATTAATTGTCCTGGAGATGCAGCTAAAAGCCTTTCGGCTAAGCTGAAGCTGCTACGGAAGGGCTTAAAGAACTGGAGTACAAGCATTTCTCTGATCAATCGGCTGATCAGTAATTGCAATGAGATTATCTTGTCCTTGGATGAATATGAGGAGCTTCGGCCTCTTCACATAACTGAATGGAATTTCAGACTGATAGTTAAAGAGAGATTGCAGCATCTGCTTCTTTGCAAGCAGGAGTATTGGAAGAAGAGGTGTACTGCGCGTTGGGCGAAATTTGGTAGTGAAAACACCTCTTATTTCCACTCTATGGCGACCATCCGGTACAGAAAAAATTCTATTACCTCTCTATGCCTTGATGATGGTTCTGTGACCTTTGATCACCAGGAAAAGGCTGGCATTTTTCGTCAAGTTTTCAGAGATAGGCTGGGCTTTTCCACTCCTATTGATCACACTTTTAACTTTGCTGATTATATTCCTTCGGTGGAAGGTTTAGAGGCCCTTTCAGCTCCATTCTCTCATGAAGAAGTTGACAAAGTGGTTGCTGAGCTCCCTTGTGATAAGGCACCGGGTCCTGACGGTTTTACAGGCTTGTTCATCAAGGTGTGCTGGCCGATTATCAGATTTGATTTTTATCGGCTTTGTCAGGAATTTTGGGAAGGCTCTGTGAACCTTCAAAGCATAAATGATGCTTTCATCCCTCTAATACCTAAAACCAGCTACTGGTCTTCGGGTTTCTAAAGAGCAGGACAATCCAGGATTGTGTTGCTTGGGCCTACGAGTATATCCATCAATGCAAACAGTCCAAAACTGAAGTGGTGATCTTAAAATTGGATTTTGCCAAAGCCTTCGACACTATTGAGCATCAGGCGATTCTTCAGATTCTTAAGTGTTGGGGTTTTGATGACAGATGGTTGCATTGGGTGAATGCCATCTTCTCTACTGGTTCCTCGTCGGTACTTCTCAACGGCGTTCCTGGCAGTAAATTTCCTTGCAGACGTGGTGTTCGCCAAGGCGATCCCTTCTCGCCAATTATGTTTGTTGCTGGGGCCGATCTTTTACAGTCCATGGTGAACAGACTAGCTCTCCAAGGGATCCTCACTCCACCATTGCCAATTGCAAATTCGGATTTCCCCATCATGCAGTACGCCGATGACACGCTCCTCATTCTTCAGGCTTGTCCCGCTCAGTTGTTGGCTCTCAAGGATTTATTACAGGTTTTTGCATCAGCTACTGGTCTTCGGGTTAATTATGCTAAGTCGTGCTTAATGCCGGTCAATATTGATGATCATCACCTGCATATGCTTGCAAACACCTTTGGATGTGCTGTTGGTTCTCTGCCTTTCGCCTATTTAGGTTTGCCTCTTGGCACTACAAAACCTACAGTCCAAGACCTCACCCCTATTGTTGATCACATTGAGTGTCGTCTGAATGCCAGCTCCAGATTTCTTGACTATGGGGGCAGGCTCACGCTGGTGACTTCTGTTCTCTCCTCTTTACCGATTCACTATCTCTGCTCCCTTAAAGTGCACAAAACAGTGATCAGAATCTTTGATCGCTCCCGGCGTCATTGTCTCTGGGGAAAAGATGAAGATGATTCCTCTTGTAATGCGCTTGCTGCCTGGTCTACTGTTTGTCAGCCCAAACAAGCTGGGGGGCTTGGAGTTATGAATTTAGAGTTGCAGAACAAGGCCCTTTTGATGAAACAACTCCACAAATTTTATTGTAAAGAAGACATCCCGTGGGTTCACCTGGTATGGTCGTTATACGAACCTGGAGCTCCCCATGCTCAAAGCAGAAGAGGATCGTTCTGGTGGCGTGATGTTTTCAGCCTGGTTCATGATTTCCGAAGCATATCTCGTTGCACTATTGGCAATGGTGAATCCACTTTGTTCTGGAAGGACTTCTGGCGCTCGGGTGAACTGCTTTGCGATGAATTCCCTAGACTCTTCTCGTTTGCTCTTAATGAAGACGCCACGGTTGCTGATCTGGCCAATGCGGATGATCTGACTTCTTTGTTTGCTTTGCCTCTATCTGCACATGCCTTCTCCAAATTGGAGCAGGTTCAGTCCTTCTTGCAAGGAGTCCTCGTCAGCCCGACAGATATTGACTCTAGGATTTTCCCTTGGGGTTCCTCCATATTCACCTCTGCAAAATATTATAGCTTCATCTTCGCTCAAGCTCCCCGTGATGCTGCTCTAGAGTCCATTTGGAAATCGAAGTGCCTGCCAAAACTGCGAGTGTTTCTTTGGTTGCTGATGAAGGACCGTCTGAACACGAAGGATTTGATGCTTAGAAAACGTTGGAATATTGACTCAGGCAATTCCTGTGTTCTTTGTTCAGATGATGGGGTGGAAACAAGGGATCACCTGTTTTTCCTTTGCCCGTTTGCCACTGCTTGTTGGGATATGATCGGTATTCAGTGGGTGCCCTCCTTATCGTTGTCACAACGATTCAACAGAGCACAAAGAGGGTTCTCGGGACCATGCTTTATGGAGGTGGCTGCTTGTGCTCTCTGGAATATTTGGAAGGAACGAAATGATTTTATTTTTCAAGCTCAAACTCCATCGATGGCTAGATGGAAAGTAAGGTTCCAACACGATCTGCTGCTTCATCAGCATAGAGTGAAATCGGCTGCTGTACAACCTCTGCTGGATTGGGTTCTTTGTTCTTTCTCTTGATGTTTCTCTGGTGCTCCAGTTTAGGGTCTCGGCTGTTTTTGCACAGCAGCTCCTTCTTTCGGGTTTTAGATCTTTTCTCATAATGTCTAGATTTCTTTCTTCTGATTTCTTTCCTCCTTAAATTTTTTACGGCTGTTCTTGATGTAACCTGAAGGGAAAAACCTCTGGTTTTTTCTCTATTAATTTAAAATCTACACCGTAGGGGTTTTCCCCTACGGTAACAGCGTAAAAAAAAAAGCTGGCAACGGGGTGCCCAGTCCCAATTAATTACAACTTTAACCAATTAATTCTCTTCACACTTTTGCCCTGATTCATCAGTAAGCAATGACAAACAGTGAAATACCTGAATGTGTGTAAACCAAAGAGAAAGAGGGATGATCTGCCTTGCTGGTAGAAATAACGTCCTTCATGGGAGCCGCTCTTAAAAGTCCGTTTGACAGGTAGAATACTGTTCTCACCCGCTACCATTCGTTGACAATTAACAAACACCTCTCAAAACATTTTTACCTCTGTTTTTAAAACAAAAAGCTCTAGCACGTGTTAATCCCTGCTTCCCTCTGCGAAGGGCCAATCTTTTATTTTTATGTTGAGTCACCATCCTTTCTTTGAGCACTTCTTCGAGAGCATAGCTGTCGTTCTTAGTGTAATGTGCTTGTCCCAGAATACGATTAATTGAGATATAATCATGATGCTTTTATCTTTGATATCTCTATATCTAGTCTTCACTTGAAATTCAGAGGTGCCTTGGCATTTATGTTTTGCTCCACAATTAAGGGCAAGCGAGATACCACTCTATCATGATTTATTATGGTCATTACAATCTTGTTGATGTTTATAAATTTCATGTTATAAGCTCTTAGTTCGTTGATACTTTTCATTAGGAAACATGATTGCTAAGTTTTATTATCAGACATCATGCAATTGTTAAAGATCTGATCATAGCATTTACAATCAAAAATTATTTTGTTATCATTTACCTACTCGAGGACGAGCAGGAATTAAGCTTGGGGATGTTGATACGTCCAAAACGTATCTATAATTTTTGATTGTTTCATGCCATTTTTATGCTTTTAGCACTTGTTTTATATTAAGTTTATTATTTATTTGGACTAACCTACTAATAGTTGCAAAAGTTCACAATGTTCTTGTTTTACTCTTTGATGTGTAGAAATTATCAAGAATACAAGAGGAAATCTTGTTGGAGTCGAATTGGGACTTTTCTGAAATCTGTCTGAGAACTTTTTACGAAGATTGCCAGTTTGACCCTCGAAGATGACGTTATATGGAGACCTGGCTGTCACGAAAGTTGTCACAATTTTCCATACGAAGATTTTAAGCCCGAGATCAGCCCAATCGGAGTTCGGACGCGGCCTGTAGGCCCGTTTTGGTGGAACCCTAAAAGGGGTGACGGAAATCCGAGAAGATATATAAAGGGAGGAAACCTAATTCGTGGAGGACTCCTCCACCCACGAATTTCAGCCACCAAAAGCCACGTTTTTGCCTCCCCCATGGATCTCATCTCCATGGGGGAGGGCTCCCAAGAAGCCATGAAGGAGGGAGGCTAAGGGGCGGCGCTCCCCAAGCTTGCCGGCGGCGGGGAAAGGAGTTCCCCGCACCGCCGGCGCCGCCGCCGCCCTGCGCCGCCGCGCTGCCCCTCTCCGCCGTCTTCACCGCCATCTCCATCACCATCTCCTCCTTGTATTCAGTGGTTCATCCTCCCACAAACCTCTGTACCGTCCTATGTAAACATGGTGTTTGATGCTATAATATTTATCCTATGATTTACATCATGTTTCCGTAGTTTATTTGTCTTTTGATTGCTTAATTGAATGCATGAGGTTCATTAGAGTTGTATGTCTATATGGTGCTGTCCTTTGGTGTCCATTATATTTGTGCGTGCATAGATCAAACACCCTAGGGTTGGTAGTATTCGTAACGAAGCGGGGGAAGTTTTGCCGGAGTGACAGAAACCTGAGAACGCGAACCGATTAGTTGCACGTATGGGAGTAAGAGGACCTTGAACTTAAGGCTATGGTTGGGGAAACCTTAATGCATTGTTAGTATTTGCGGATGCTTTCTAACAATCCAATCATATAGTACTTGTAATCCCAAATAGTGCAGTGCATGTATATTTAGCCTCTCCCACATAGAAAACTGCATCGAATACAATGAACCAAGTACCTTCACTAATTAATCTTGGACAAAGCCACCACAATTACCACCACTTTTCCACACTCATGGTACTGTTAGTATATGGTTACTTAGTGTATTTTATTGCTGCAGCACTAACATTTACTTTCTTGTATTTATTATCTTGCAAAACTACCTCTCATACCCGTATTGCTACCGTAGTTTTATTTTCTAGATAATGCAAACGTTTACTGTGCGTAGAGTTGTATCAGTGGTTGATAGAACTTGAGAGAATACTTATCCTACCTTTAGCTCCTCGTTGGGTTCGACACTCTTACTTATCGAAAAGGCTACACGCGATCCCCTATACTTGTGGGTTATCAGATGACAGATGTAGTATACTTGTCTTATTAAATGTAAGACAATTGATACTCTATTTCAGATTAAGGTAGCCTACAATAGAATATTATCTTGGTGCCTGCAACTTATTCACTTTCAAATGGAGGCACATCATATTTTAACTTCAAACCATCAAAGCAGCGACCAAGAGCATTCTTGGTGTGGATGGCCTCCTGCAGATCCGAACACGCCCTTGGCATGACGGACAAACAATTCAGATCGCGCTACATTCCCTGAACGCAGAAGGCACATACAAGTCGTCGAGCTGGATGCCGCCCTTGACGACCTCGCAGCCGCTCCTGGACACAACGAGACCTTCATGCTCCTCATCTTCCCTCCGCCGACCCCGTGTCTTGTCCTGCTGGAAGAGCTTCAGTTCAGAATGTCCTGCAGGAAGTGCAACACATCACTTCCACAATTCGACTTGTCCCTACTACCTAATGGAGTGACCTAGAAGACAAGTAGAACAAAACAGAAGAGAGGTTCACGAGCAAGCACCTGCAGGGGCTACAGCAGAGGAAGACACAGGAAGGCGTCGTCATAGAAGACCAAGTACGTGCCTTCGACGAAGGGCTCAACCGCCACCTACATGGCTGCATCGAGATTACTGGAGCCGTTCTGGAGCGCCGCCGTGCAGAAGCGGTAGGAGACGAAGACGGGGCCAGGGGAGCACGACATCGAAGTGCCAGAAGTGAGTGGCGCCGCCGCCGCCGCCGCTGTGGGCGACCATCGCAGGGCTGCCAGATCCGAGGCGGCGGCGAAACCTCTGCGGCCTCGAGGCCATATGGCGTCGCCGTGTTCGAAATGGGGAACTCGGGACGGGCAGCAAGGGGTGAGGAATGGTGGGCGCGGTGGGGGCACGGAGGTGGTGCGGTCGTGATGCATGCCGCTGGGCTGCTTGGCCTCGCCGCGCCGGGGAGAGAGAGGTGGGGAAAGCGGCGGCGGGTTTGGGCAGCGAGGGTGGCGCTAGGGTTTCGATCGGAATCGGTCACCGTGGAAGGGGATGGGGGATGGTGGCGTAGGGGCGCGGAGGGAAGAAGAGAGCAGCTAGGATTTCCGTCTCGGCGCTCCTTATATATCGGAAGTGCACGCTGCAGGCCTCCGGATCGGCATCGGACGGCTCACGGTGCTCCAGCACCTGTCCAACGGGCCTCAGACCCAGGAGGAGATCAGAGTCTGGGCCAGATTCGTCCCAGTTTTTTTTTTTTGAAGGAAACTTTTGTTTTTCATTTTTGGATTGTGGTTTTGTGAAGAACCTACCAAATATAAGTTCGCAAACTTATCGCACAATTTTTTTTACAAATATTATACCACATTATATGTACAAATAACCAAAAAATTCATATCAAAAGACAAATGGTGTTTTTTGTAAAAGACCTATCAAATATACGTTGCAAACTTAGAGCACAACATTTTTTAAAAATATTATTCAACAACTTGTGTACAAATAACCAAAAATAATCATGTCAAAAGATTTATATCCACCTCTCGTAAAAAAGATAAACTTCTGTCGATTCAGCTGGAAGCGGGTCAAATTTGAACTACATGTGCTTCGTAATTTGGTCATGATTTTTTGAAAAAATCATTTTTAGATACAAAAGTACTGATTTCAACACCTAGGTATGAACGGTCATGTCCACCGTTTTGACCACATTTTAAAATCGGCATAAGAAATTCAAAAACAAATCAAATAAATGGAAATCCTTAACGATTTGTCATTGTATGTGACCTAGATTCGAGAAAAAATATAAACTTGAAATACATCAAATATTTTTAAAAAGTGCTCTCAGAAATGAGCTATCATGTATAAAGATTCACACCTTTCAGAGCAAATGATGGATGTTATGGCCACTTTCATGGCATAGTTTGCTTAAATGATCTCATCTTATGCACAAGCGTGTATCTTGGAATGAAAAACAATGTTGCCGAAGAAAGTTTTCATTTTCTTTGCACGAAAAATTCATTTTTCATTTTCGGAGTGCAAAAAATGGGGTTTTTTGTGAAGGAGCTACCAAATATTTGTTGCAAAATTGGACCACAAAAATTCCAAACAGTAATATACCACATGTCATGTACAAAAAACCAAATGGTTGGGTGCAAAAAGGTTTTCATCACCTCTCGTGAAAAAGACAAATTTCTGCCGATTCAGTTGGAAGCGGGTCAAATTTGAACTACATGTGTTTCGTAGTTTGGTCATGATTTTTTGAAAAATCATTTTTAGATACAAAAGTAGCTATTTCATTAGAGATAAACCAAAAGTCTTGCCAAATTCAACACCTAGGTATGAACGGTCATGCCCACCGTTTTGACCACATTTTGAAATCGGCATAAGAAATTCAAAAAAATCAAATAAATGGAAATTCTTCACGATGTGTCATTGTATGTGACCTAGTTTCGAGAAAAAAAAATATAAACTTAAAATACAGCAAATATTTTAAAAAAGTGTTCTCGGAAATGAGCTATCATGTATAAAGATTCACACCTTTCAGGGCAAATGATGGATGTTATGGCCACTTTCATGGCATAGTTTGTTTAAATGATCCCATCTTATGCACAAGCGTGTATCTTGGAATGGAGAACAATGTTGCCGAAGAAAGTTTTCATTTTCTTTGCACGAAAAATTTATTTTTCATTTTCGGAGTGCAAAAAATGGGATTTTTTGTGAAGGAGCTACCAAATATTTGTTGCAAAATTGGATGAAAACATTTAAAAGAAATATTGGACCACATGTTTTGTACAAATAACCAAATGTTTAGGTGTTTAAAGTTTTCATCCACTTCTCGTGAAAAAGACAAATTTCTGCCGATTCAATTGAAAGCGGGTCAAATTTGAACTGCAGGTGCTTCATAGTTTGCTCATGATTTTTTGAAAAAATCAATTTTAGATACAAAAGTACCTATTTAATCAGAGATATACCAATATTCTTGCATGATTCAAGACCTAGGTATGAACGGTCATGTCAGCCGTTTTTACCATTCACTTCGTTCTTCTAAGCTATTCTTTGTTTAAATTATTTCAACATGTATGAACGTTATATAGATAGCTAAATTACATTTTTGTGAACATTTTGACACATTGTTTGTAATTTTATGAGTTACATAGAATATTATATGAATTTTCAAAATTTTATTCAATTTCTGAAATCTGGGAAAAGTCTGAACAGTTCCACAAATGGGCTACCCTAGCCACACATTTACGAGTGGGCTAGTAGCCACACAGGCCAGCCACGGTAGCGACATGGGCCGTTGGCCCACTCAGCGGAGCGAAACATTAAAGGAAAAAAATAGAATAGAGGCCCGGACAAGCTAGGCCCATACCCAGGAAATGGATACTTCAATTAATAGGCTTGTGGTTGGTTCCATATCACGAAAGGGTTGGTGGCCTGTTGGTTAGTATGCTCTGTGGTATCACATGAGGGCGTGGGTTCGAAACCCAGTTCGCGCGCAATTTATTTTGCACGCGTGAGTGCATGGTGGGTCCCGCTCGTCAGGTCGTGGTGTTCCCCTGTGTCAGCGTGTTGTTGGTCGGTGGTGGGTCCCGTGTGTCAGGGGTTAGTGGTGGGTCCGCAGTGTCAGGTTGGTGTGGGTCCCACATGTCATGCCGGTGGGTGCGGGTCCCACTTGTGATGGCGGGGTGGGGTCTGGACCCACATGTAAGATGTGATGGGGCAGGTCCCACATGTCATGCGACATATTTGCGGGTCCCAACTGTCAGGTTTGTCAACAGTCAACACCTCTGTCAAGAGGTCCCACATGTCAGTGTGGTGACAGGTAAGCACAAATGACACATAGACAGTGACATGTAGGCAAAAGGCAGTGCCATGTAGGCGAGATCGCTGAGGTGTCAGTCCAGTCATACCAATACATCTCGGTGACCAATAAAATTGGTCGTAATAATCTACAATTAAGGCCATAGATTAGCGCTGTCAATTTTATGACCAATTGATATTAATGAATTATGACCTTTCTAGTGTAAAAGGTCATAATTTTTCAGGGTTTGCTTCCTCCCAAGTGGGTTATGACCAATGAGTTCAAAATGGTCATACATCTATGACCAAACAAATCATGGTCGTTAAAAAAGGTCACTAGTTGACATATTTCTTGTAGTGTATCTGTCGTGAGAAACAGTGGGCTGTTTTTGTCCTTCTGCCTCTCTCTCTCTCCCCTCTCGTCCCTTTCATGCGATATCACTACGACATCATCCCACTCCACCGGCTCCCTTGTCCCTACCCCGCCTTGCCATCACACACTGCCAACTTCTTTAACATTGAATAACGTACACTATATACAATCAATTTATTATACAAAGTTAATTTTGAACTAATCTATGAGGATAGAGTTTGAGAAATGATAATAGACCTCGTACAAAAAAGTTGAAATAATATTTTGCTAAATGCAAAGTTTCTTTGTATGACTAACATCTGGTTTATATTAACCAGTAAAAACGATTACAAAGTATACATCTAGAGTCAGCACAATTATCCTTGGAATTAAAGAAAATACCCTTAAAAACCATTAAAATACATCCAAGTGCACCAGCCACCCGCCGTGTATGATGGAATCAGTGGGAGAACCTGTATCGGCACGGAACGTGCCCGATCTGCATTGACGGCCATGCTAGAATCATCGGGGGAGCTGACAGCTCAGCCCACATACTCCCGTGTCTGGCAACAACCTGCACAAAGTACACACAAGATGAAAGCGTAGCCGACAAGATCAACAAGCTTTCATGAACACCACACAAAGTCGGAGCATAAACCCATCGACACAGACCCACTGGCTACTCGACACCATCAACCACGCCACCATGCAAGATGGTGTTAAAACCGGGGTACCATTATTTGACATCGCGTTGCCACCGCCATTTGAAGAGCGCCACCGCAAAACCCTAACTTTAGGGATCTAATTATAGCACCGAAGGCAGGTCCAGTGTCTCCACTCCCTCATGCCAGTGGAGCGGCAATCAATGAGATGTGGGACCCGTCGATCGACGGCTGGGATGGAGAAGGGAGCTAGGTTTTTTTAAGGGAAATGCAACGACTACGTTTCTATCTGAAAAATGTAAAATTGAGTTGTGCGGAATTTACAGAAATTCCGGACAGTCGAATGCAGTAAAAAGGAATATTTCATATTTCATTAAAAGATAATAGAAATATGGTACATAATCTTATGTTTATTAGGCAAAAAAAACCTGCACGAGCACGACTCGAGGTCTCGAGCAGAGGTAGATTAAAGGCTACACATTCACCATAATACACAGTATTTATGTTTAGGGTACATCTCCAGAGTTAGCATAAAATGATCACCGGCCGGATGCACGCACGGTTTTGTTAATTATGTCTTAAAAGAAGGTCCTATGTGGGAGGTCAGACGAATAGATGGAACGTGGAAGATGGAGAAGAATCGCTCAGGCAGCGCAGGTGTTAGCCTCGCTGACACCCTTGGCTGTGACCTTGGCATTGGTGCAGACAGCCATGGTCTTGTTGTTCTTGCCACTGTACTCAATCTTGACGTCGTTCATGGTGACACCACTGCAGGGCTGCTTGTCGGAGCAGAGCAGGCTGACGGCCTCGGGGGTGGAGGAGGTGCCGGTGATGTTGCGGAAGGTGACGTCCTTGACGGTGACCCTGGCGGAGTCTCCCTTGGTGGTGCAGATCTTGTTGGGGCAGTACTTCTGGTCGATGATGATGGGGTAGCCCACGTCCTGCATCTCGACGTTCTCGTAGGTTATCTTCGACGCCGACAGCGGCGACTTGGCGTCCTCGTACGACTTGATCCGGAGGCCGTTGGTGGACTTCTTGAGCACGCAGTTCTTGACGGTGACATCGGTCACGTCCTTCTCGTCCTTGTAACGTCCCAGGCTGCCAATGCTGATGCCGTGGCCTGGACCGCAGGACACGCCGGTGATGTTGACGCCGCTGGTTCCGGGGCCGATGGAGATGCAGTCGTCGCCGGTGCCGATGGTGGTGTCAGTGATGGTGATCTTGGAGGAGTCGCCCATGTGGATGCCGTCGGTGTTGGGGCTGTCCCCGGGCGAGTTGACGGTCACGTCCTTGACCGTCACGCCCTTGCACTCGTAGATGTTCAGGTGGAAGAACTTGGAGTTTATGAGAGAGATGCCTTCGATCAGAGCGTCGTCACAGAAGTCCAGCACCAATGACTGCAGTGCACCCACCACGTCCGTTAAAGTTAGGCAAAATCAATCAAATGTTTCCAAAAATTCATATGCACGTGTACTTGTTCATACGTTTGGCAGGATCTTGCAGTTGTAGTTCTTGGCGCAGCTGTTCTTGCCCCAGACGGCCTTGCCTTGGCCGTCGATCTTGCCTTTGCCGGTGATGGTGAGGCCCTTGACGCGCATGATCTCGATCCAGTTAGCCTTGTACTTGGTCAGGTCGTTGGAGCCCAGCAGGTTGCCCTCCAGCTTGATGGTGACGCCGTCGGCCTTGCATGGCCCGGTCATATTAATAGGTCCAGCCAAGAAATCACCCTTGGGGATGACGATGGTCTGCTTCCCGGTGCCACCGCAAGCCGAAGCCCATGCCTCCTCCACCTCCTGCGCACCACCAGCACATGATCATCGATCCAGTTAGCGTACGTACCCATGCATCCTCGATTGTTTCTAGCTAGGGGTGTAAACGGATAGGATAATTTCCGCACCGAATCTGTCGCCGAATCCGTTTTAAAGAATCCATATCCGGTTCCGAAGAATTTGCTGGATAAGAATATCCGATTCCGAACTGAACACCCGGATACGGTATAGGATATGGTATGAAAAATAGCATTCGAATATGGATGATCCGAATATTAGTTAGGATTATCCGATGGTTATAATCCGAATAATCGATTTTCTACCGAAATGTCTAAACTAATAGAGCACAATTTGTATTTAGTGAATTGTGGAGCTCATTTGTTGAACAACGACTCCCTTGCATGGTCATTCTACATACTATGGAGTATAACTTTGTTAGATTATTATGTTGTTGAGCTATTATTTTTGGTTCTGTGGCTTGATAATATACATTGCGCATACCGATCTGACTAATTTTCTTTCCGCCCCGAATCTGCTCCGTTTCCGTTCCGAATCCGTGATTATATCTATCCACCCCCGAATCCGCAACCGTTCATTATCCGATCCGATCCGAATCCGAGAAAAAAATATGGTAGAGGTAAAATCCGATCCGATCCGTTTACACCCCTAATTCTAGCTCCTTGATTACATTTACATACCTTGGTGCAGTCCGTCTTGCCGTCGGGTTTGGCACCGTGCTTTGTGATGTCGAAGGTTCCGCCATCCGCGCTCTCCTTCTCATCCTTCTTCTCCTCCTTCTTCTCTGTGTCCTTGCCTTTCGCGTACGCCGCACTCACCACCAAGAAGAGGAAGAAGACCCTGATCGCAACATTCCTGATCGCCATTTTGTCTGTGCAAGCTCCCCGATCCTTGATGGCCCGGAGCTGTAATGGCCACCCTTATATAATCTTCCATGGGACAAGTGTTTGCTATGTTAGGCATGATGTCCTTCGTTTTCCCTTTTTAGGAGCTTAACCAATAGGAATGGCGTCCCTGTCCTCTAGTTTTCATGGTTAATTTTTTCATTGTGAACGCGTTGACCGATTCGTGCTTCGTCGTACACTAATGCAAATGATATTCTTGTAGGTCCCATACTTTTATTTGGTTTCCTACGTCGTACACTAATGCAAATGATATACAGAAAGTGTTTTTGACTCTTGAGCTCCAGTGCTCCCTCCATTGATAAAAATGCGAAAATCATATTTATGAGTTTCAAAAAATTCTAACTAAAATTCTGGACATAGCCAATGATATGTCCTACAAGTATGAAAATCGCAATGGAACATTTTTTATATTATGGGCTACACAAAAATGACAAAATCTGATAAATTTAGAGATTTCAAATATGCATGCTCAGTTCCACACTCTTGTCAGTTTTACGTAGCGCATAATACAAATATTTTTTCATTGCGATTTTCCATGGTTGTAAGACATGTCATCGGCTCCGGATTTTTTTTCCATAAATTTTTGAACCTCGTAAATATAATTTTCGAATTTGTTTTAGATGGAGGGAGCACTGTCACTCAGGAGAAAGAAATCTCCACTCGTATTACGGAAGAGGAGTGATACATATTCAGGCCAGTGCACATCACGTATGAGCAATAGATATTCAGGCCACTAGCAAGAATATTACATAAGAGGAGTGAAACATCAACAAATTCACATAAAATTATCACAGAAGAGGACTGGAAGAGCATGCAAAATACCCCGCGGATAGGCCCCAAACCACCAACTGTCACCTGTGTCCTGAACCTTGGACCATTACACATCACCGCATTCCTCGCATGTCGTGATGTACACACACACTCATCGGTTGATACCCGTTGAGAGTCCCCATGTGACCAAGACGCCGCAACACGAGATCCTTCGCGAACCACTACTCGGTTGCCAAGGGACATCCAAGTTATGGAGGCCAAGACTATAAACATGAACTGTGTTTGGAAGAAACAGGAGGAAACATTTTCAGTTGTTTCTACTGGATTGTGTTCGCGTGGAGGGATTTGGTTTTCATGCAGGCAGCGTGTGGTGGTTGTGGCGCCCCGACCCGACTGCTATACAGTGATGCTGTGTGTCACCGGTTAAGCGATACAACCGGAGGTTACGGGTTTACCAATCCCCGGTCAAAACCTTTGGCAGGCGTTGCTCGGAATGGATCCTCGGCAACGCAACACCCCGATTGATGCCTTAACATAGGCACAACTATCAATGCATAATAGAGAGATCAAGACTTGTGGAACAACTGGCACATCACAGACTCTACGACACAAAGCATTATAGTTCAACTCTTATAATAGAGAGAGATAGCAAATTACAACCAGAGGTCACAGACCCAACAGTACAACATGCGGAAGTGAATTAAGTTGTTCTAATAACAAGATCCAAATTATGGCCTAAGAGGCCTACAGATAAATATTCAGGCGTCAGCTGTTCCGGGATGTCCCAATCTGCCACCTGGGAAACCTAGACTACTCGTCGACGTCCACAAAGAACCCACCTTCGAGGTCGGTGAAGTCCTCCTCTGAAACAAAACAAACGACGTTGAGTTCGATGAACTCGCAAGATTAAATATAGAGCTTTAGCTCGATGAGGCTTTCAAGGTTTTATGGCTGTTTTGCATAAAGCTGATTTTATTTATGAAAAACATAACTCTATGGCATCGACTAATCAGAGTATTTTTAAAAGAGGTAAGAAGTAACTCTTTTCTCTGATCACCTTTCTCAACATCAACCACCATTTACCACTGTACCTGTTCTACTAAGGCACCTCTCCGAATCACACTCGAGGAAGCTGACCTTGCATTCTTGAGTAGTACCTTTAGTACTCAGTTTTTAATCATTCCGTTCAAGTTATTCTATGATCTTATCGTCCTTTCCCAAGTCGTCCGTAACCGTGGACACGGCTTTTCGAAAAGATTTAACCTGCAGGGGTGTACAATGTTTGCCACGCGTACCGTCCGGCCCATTGCATGTACAATTAGCTCTCTTCCTTGGAAAGCCGGCTGGGTGGGAGCGGTGACGACTTCTCCCTTGCTCGAGACTCTCCAGGATCATCAGTGGCGGTAGGACAGGTTCAGTGCCTCCAACACCCTGCCCCACGGCCACTTATTTTCCTAACACCACAATCCTCATCCCATTCTCAACCACCATCTCACGCAAGCACAAATGGAAGTTCGAACTAGAGGACCCTAGCTAGCCCCTCACAAGTTATTTAGTCGAATAAGGGTTCCTGCAATTGCATAGGCCTCACGCATGGTTGCACGCTCAGTCTTGGTTCAAGAGGTAAAGAACTCGCACCTAGGCGGCGAGAACGGGACAAAGCACCACAACCACAGTGGCCTCTCATCCCCACCTTTAAGCATTTTATTACCTGTCACCACAATTTCTCCACCATCATCCGAACATCTCAACATCTGTTCCCAACATGATACATACACGGGACGAATAACATTTAATAAGCATGGCTAAGCATAAACATAGCATAGTTAAGTATCTCCGGCCAACAGTACAAACCTATGGATATTAGGAGGGAAACAGATAATGGCATCAGAAACTTCATGCAACTATAGGATACTCTAATCCATTAAAATTGACATTTGGAACCGCATGCAATATTATAGTGGAGAAAATATTTGCGGAAACATAGGATAAGATATGCTCAGAGGGGGGATTACGCTTGCCTTGTTGATACGGTTGGTAATAGGGATCGTCACGATACGGTGGTGGCACTTCAACTCCTTGATCTACCGATGAACAAACAACACCGGAAAGAAACAATAAATTCCACAAACACAATAGGTGCAATGCACAAACATGATGACATGACATTTTAATGTCCTGCACTTCACATAAGATATCTAGCAATTTTAAATGGGGTGCGAGGATAATTTACTCCGACAAGATAGGAGAACACCCCATATTTATCTTAATGTTTCTACTAAATTCCTAACAGTGCAGTACTGTACTTGTGATCAAAGATGCATGATGTTCATGATTTTAGATAGTTCACCTTTTTCTGAGCATTTTGGTATAACAAACACCATTTTCTGACGAACCGAAAGAAAAGTTATTACATTTATAACTTCCTTTTAGATATGCCCTCTTGATAAGTTAATTTAAACAACACTAGACTTATTTATCCAAATTAGAAAGAAAAATAATTGTAACAGGATAATTTTTTTTGTACAGGACAATTTCGGAATTCATCCGGAATTCCGAACCACTCGGAATTTTCCGAACTGGTTCCGATCCCATTCCGGAAAAACGCAAAACGGTACTGGACTCGATCGGAATGAGGTAAGTAGATAGCCGGAAATTTCCGGCCATCCGGAATTCCGAGTCAGTTCCGGGTCGATTCCAAGCGAAGGAAAAAAACTGGATTCTGTACACGATAATTCCAGGCGACGGCGATCTACGGCGAGAGAGGAAGATGGAGGGAACGGAGAGCAGTAGGAGGTGCGCGTGCTCACCCTAGACTCGTGGGGAGGCTCGGCGAAGGCGGGGACGCAGCGACGGCGGCGAATCGCTCCCGGCGGTGCTCGGACGGCCGCGGGGAAGACGGCGATGGCGTCGTCGATTCTTGGTGTCCCAGCTCGATTCCTTTAGCGGAGATGAGGAGGACGATACGGCGGAGCTTTTGCCCCAAACGGCAGTGCTCGGCGTGGACTACAACGGCGGTGATGTATCGGCGACGAGCTCGCTAGGGCTTCTCCATGGCAGGGAACGGGAGAGAGGAAAACGGGGAAGAAAAGGGTCGGGGAGGGAGTGAGCTGCCACGGGGTGGTCCTCCACCGTGTGGGGTCAACGACGAGCAGAGGAGGGCGCGGCGAGAGCTGGTGCGGCGCGAGCGAGAGCTTCCCGGTCGTTACAGGGAAGAAGACGTCGATTTGGCAAAAAAACCCCTTGCAAACGTTTTACCATCACGGATAGGTCCTTTTCTCTTTTCTTATTAAAACCAGCATCATTTCCTTGATTTTATTGAGGCACTTAGACTGTTTAGAAAAATATGAAAATTTTTGGGGAGGCTCCCCTTAGCCTGTAGAAGCTCCACAAATTTTGGTGTCTCAAAATAAAATGTTTTGTACCACTTTTGTTCATAGGTTTCAATTGTGGCAATTTTCTAAATTCCCCAAATTATAATCCTTTAGGAATTTTAGAGCAAGTCCAAAGTAGTATTTTGAACTCTTGGAACTTCCTTGACAGATATGAGAGGTCAAAGTATTTGTGTTTTGCAAGTTTGAGTGCTTTCATTAATTGGGATTTGTTGTACCAAGTTTGGCATTTTGTTTATTATGAAGCCAAACCAATTAGTGGGTTATTTAGCGACTAAGAATAGATGCCATGATGCAATGAACACACAAGCGAAAATTTTACTCTGGTTTTTAGGTTCTCAACTTTGGGCTGTTACAATTCTACCCCCCTTACAGGAATTTCATCCCGAGATTCTAAGGTTGCGGAAAGAAGTCGGGATACTCCTCACGTAGACTAGACTCTCTTTCCCAAGTTGCTTCTTCCTCGGAGTGGTGAGACCACTGAACTTTGAGGAACTTGGTAGTCTTGTTACAGGTCTTCCTTTCGGCTTCATCCAGGACACGAATAGGATGCTCGCGATAAGTGAGATCTTCCTGGAGATCTAGCTCTTCATGATTGACTCCATGGATCGGATATTCGAAACAACGGCGGAGTTGGGAGACATGAAACACATCATGTACATTTGGGAAGATGACCGGTAACTCCAACTTGTAAGAAAGATCTCCTCACTTAGCCAGAACTGTGAAAGGGCCAATGTAGCGAGGGGCCAATTTCCCTTTGATACCGAAGCGGCGAACGGCACGAAGGGGAGAGACGCGGAGATAAGCTTTATCACCAATTTCATAGTGAATCTCCTGATGGTGCTTGTCATAGTAGCTTTTCTGCCTAGACTGGGCAATCTTCAGATTTTCTCGTATGATTCTAACCTTCTCCTCAGCTTCATTGATGATATCTGGACCAAAGAGTGCCCTCTCTCCGGTCTCGGACCAATTGAGAGGAGTGCGGCATTTTCTTCCATATAGAACCTCGAATGGAGCCATGCCCAGACTAGCTTGATAGCTATTGTTGTAGGAGAACTCCGCGAAAGGGAGATACTTTTCCCAACCCTTGCCAAAAGAGATTACACATGCCCGAAGCATGTCTTCCAAAATTTGGTTCACTCTTTCGGTCTGACCATCAGTTTGAGGATGGTAGGCGGTACTGAAGTTGAGACGGGACCCATAGCAGTTTGGAAACTCTGCCAGAACTTGGATACAAAGATACTTCCACGGTCCGATATGATCCTCAGAGGGACCCAATGCAATGGAACAATACGAGCCATATATAAATCAGCAAGTTGACTTGCCCGTATATCATCACGGACTGGTAGGAAGTGAGCAACCTTGGACAGTCGATCAATGATTACCCAGATAGCATTGTTGCCCTTTTGAGATCGGGGAAACCCGGTGATGAAGTCCATACCGATTTCATCCCATTTCCACTCGGGGACTGCAATAGGGCGAAGAGTGCCGGCAGGCCTTTGATGTTCAGCCTTTACCCGTCGACAGGTGTCGCATTCAGCAACATACTTGGCAATTTCTCGTTTCATCCGAGTCCACCAGAATTGTGGTCGAAGATCTTGGTACATTTTGGTACTACCGGGATGAATAGAGAGAGGGGATTCATGCGCTTCTTGGCGGATCAGCTCCCTCAATTTTCGTTTCTTCGGCACTACCAAGCGGTCACCAAAATAAACAACTCCGGATTCATTGACAGAAAAACATTTGGCCTTCCCGCTAGCAATGTTCTCCTTGATTTTTAGAATACCCTTGTCACGAGTTTGAGCTTCCTTAATCTGGTCTAGAAGAGTAGATTTGATCGCCAGATTTGCTAGATAGCCCGAGGGAACCATTTCTAAGTTCAAACGAGAGAACTCTTCATGAAGGTCAGGTTGGGCCTTGTCGGGGGTTACCCCCGGGTAGGGTAATGATGAGGTAAAGACATGTAAGGTTAAGGCAGTAAGCTGTCCGAGGGAACGATTGAGCAAGGACGCAGGAGGCGTCATCCGACGTAAGGTGTACGTCCGAGGTATACTTTCCGAGGTATATCCTCCGAGGTATCAACCTCGGGGCAGTCAGCTAGCTACCACAGGAATAAGATATTCTCTACCGAGGTATATGATCAGGAGTGTTATCCGAGGTTGGCAGCAAGGATCGAGGCATGTCAGAGAGGTCACGGGTGCCGCAGAGCTCGTAGCCCGAGGCTTCAGAGGACGGCGAGGTCCGTCCACGGGTTTCCCGGAAGCTCGGGGGCCTAGGAGCTGACTCGGCTATTTCGGGAAAGGTCTACAGGCTAGACCTCGGCAGGCTACTGAAGTATGACCGAAGAGGAAAGCTAGGCCTGGCTGGCCTGACAGTCCGGCCGTTGGGCTGGCAGGAGGCAGAGGCTTGTCTTCTACCTTTTGGCCATGCCATTGTCAGTTGTAGGCAGGGGTAAAAATGTACTTCGGCCTGTGTATATATGCGGCATCTCTACCTCCAGAGAGAGAGACGGCACAAACCCTAGCTCATTTCCCCCTTCGTAGTTTCACCTTCTACCTCGAGCTCTCACTTTGGTAGCAACATACAGCTCGAGGAGCACCTTGTACCTGAGAACCACACTGATATATTGAGAGAGGCAAGGCAGGAGTAGGGGTTTTACTTCCTCACGAAGGCCCCGAACCTGGGTACATCGTGGTGTCTTTTGTGTTCTTGGCTTTCTTGGTTTCTTGTTCATGTTCTTGTGGTTTCTTGCATGTTCTTGCTTGTGCACGTCTTGAGTGCATAAACCCTCCCCGGATTCCCCCAACGACCATTCGGCCCCAACTAAGCCATACCCATGGCATCTGCCGTGATCCCACCACGACAGTTGGCGCCCACCGTGGGGCAGATTGAGGCGTTGGGTGGAGTTTCCATCCGGACGGGCTCCTCTGGTGTGTTCTTTCTGGCCTTGTTACCAAGATCGGCGAGTTCGCCTTTGTGAGCGACAATGCGGGGTGCTTCGCCGGCAAGCCTTTCCCCACCGATGGTTTCCTCATGATGCTCGGCAGCTTCCCCACATACGTTGCTGTCGAGGTGGTTCGCGAGTACCCGGAGCAGGTGCTCGTGGACGACGAAACTCCTCTCCTGGCGGCTTTGGGTCGGCGTGTCACTCGCCCTCCGAGGTGTGTGGAGGTGATGATGGCTGGTACCAGCCTGCAGCTAGCAAGGCAGATGCTGGCAAGGTCGCGCTAGCCGAGGTGGAGGCGACGCCAACCGCGCTGCCTGAGAAATCAGGTCGGACGGCGAAGTTTCCGTACGAGAAACCTAGTCAGAATGAGCAGTTGGGCATGCCAAGGGAAGAAGTTCCCTTAGAAGCTATCGTTGATAGGTTAGCTCGGCCACTCGCAGTAGAGGCAAGTGTGGAGCATACGGTGGCCGGGTTAGAGGCAGAGCGCCAGAGGGTGCTGAGAGAAGCTCGGTTGCTGGCCGAGGCTAAGCAGCAGTTCGATATGGAGCAGAAGGAGTACAATGCTGCACATGGTATAGAGGATGGTTTTACTCCGGTTGTGCGGCGTAAGAAAGCTGCTCTGCTCAACCGAGGCAAGGACCTCTATGGGAGATGGCTAGGGCTGCAGTCTCGGGCTCGAGTAAGGCAACAAGTAGCAGGTCGGCTACTGGTAGGCCGGTGTATAGTTCACCAGCTAAGAACCTTAGAGCAGCCGAAGCAGTAAGGGCCGGGCTATCGGAGTTGACCGGAGATGCATGGCGTGAGCAGCAGAAGCGGCTCAATGAGTTAGTGCATGTGGCCAGCAAGCAAAATGAAGCCCTCCGCAAGGCCGGGCTTGGCGGTTCGCAGGCGGTCCATTCGATTAGGCCAGTTAGCCAGGGGTCCAAGGGGCAAGCCTCGTCTCCACACGTCGGAGGAGCCGATCGTGCCCGGAGTGTCACTTCAGGTCGGAACAAGGAGATGCAGCTGCAAGTGTACGATCCGGTGTTAGCTGGGAAGCAAAAGGTCGGCAACGCTAGCCGAGCCAATGGAGACCCCGGCCCAGGTGATGCAAGCCGAGCTAAGGGCCGTTCAGCTCAGGGAAATCAGAACGGTGGGCAAGCAGCGTCGGCTGGCCGAGGTAAACCACCTCAGCCCCCGAGGCATCAGCAGCAACCCCGGCCGCAGGAGCAGTATCAGCAAGAGCCGGAGTATGTTCCGCAGCCGAAGAACGTCGGTCGAGGTGGCGACCGATATGATGATGGAAATTCAGCCATGGAGCGGGCTGGATTCTATAGAGTGGATGGTGCATTGGGAGAGCGTATCGGAGCTCGGACGTTGCCTACAGGTGATGCGCGCTACAAGCTAGATCGGATTTACATGTCCGAGAGTTGGAGGAGGAAGGCCCTCCTGGTCCGGCGTGTTTTGGACCTCGGATCATGAAGGAACCACCTCCACCGTGTCTCAGTTTCAGTTGGGTCGGAGTACCAGGCCGTACAATGGGAGCACCAAGCCGCAAGATTGGCTAGCTGATTATGTTTCAGCAGTATACATTGCGGGGGGCAATCGCCGATGGGCGGTCCGGTATCTCCCGCACATGTTGGAAGGTCCTGCTCGGATCTGGCTGAACAATCTGCCGGAGAATAGCATCGATTGCTGGCTGGATTTAGAGGAGGCATTCAATAGCAACTTCGCCAGCACTTACAGGAGGCCAAACCGACCTCAGCTTTTGCAGGCGTGCAAGCAGGAGGACAATGAGACTGACCGAGAATTCTTGACTCGGTGGAGCAATGTTCGGAACTCCTGTGAGGGAGTTATCGAAGCACAGGCTATAGCGTGGTTTGCTGATGGATGTCGGTATGGTAGCATGTTGTGGCAGAGGCTCCAGAGAGATATGCCAAAGACTCTGGCCGAGACGATTCGGATAGCTGATTCCTATGCCCTTGGCGATCCGATGCAGCCTCTGCTGGATGGGAATGCCCGGAACAGGAGGAATCCGATGAACAACCGCAACAACGGACCGAGGTTTGATAACCGTCAAGAGTTCGGGCAGAAGAGGAGAGAACCAGATTTCCAAGTCAATGCTGTAAACCCAAGTCAGTCCGGACCTGGAGGCGCCCAGAAACCGAAGACTGAGGGTCAGGCGTGGACTCCGAACCAGAACCAGAATCAGGGAGGTGGTGCGAAGCAGTGGCAGGAGGCCGGACCACCTGTGACTTACGAGTCATTGGTGAATGGACCATGTATCTATCATGGCAGGAATGGCAGAACACCCAACCATACCACTCTGCAGTGTAGTTTTCATCACCGAACCGCTGCAGAAGGGGCGAAAGCTGGGGCAAACCGGAGTGGGCCACCGAACCAATGGCGTAGACCTCAATATCCGAACACGCAGCAGCAGCATAAGCCGACCATAGCGGCGCAGAATCAGAGCTTAACCGGAGCAAATTCAACCCCGGTGCATGCGGCCCAAAACCAGAAGACGGTGCAGGCGAAACCGGTGAATGCAGTGAGTGCCCAGGGCAACAACAACAACGGTGGTGCCGGCCAAAGCCAAACGTGGTCCTTTGAGAATCAGAGGTATGAGAACCCCGGTAATGATTATAGGGAAGTACATCAGAGCTACGTGGTGTTTGTGACTGAGTCAACTGATAAGAAGAGTATGCTGAGGCGTGCCAAGGAGGTGAATGCAGTATCTCCGGCGGTGGTGAAATACATGAACTGGTCCGAGCAAGAGATCACTTGGAGCAGGCAAGATACACCTCGGATCATGCCGAGCCCTGGAAACTATGCACTGGTGGTGGATCCGACGTTTTGTGGGCCGACCAACAATGTGAGATTCACCCGAGTCTTGGTGGACAATGGGAGTGCCATAAATATCATGTACCGAGACACAATGGTCAAGCTGGGATACTCACCGAACCAGTTGCAGCCTAGCAGCTGTACATTTCACGGTATTGTGCCCGGGGTCTCTTGTGCACCTATGGGAAAGATTTGGGTCGACGTGGGTTTTGGTACCCGAGATAACAGCCGAGTTGAAAGTCTTGAGTTCGAGGTTGTGGACTTGCAGAGCCCTTACCATGCCTTGCTGGGAAGGCCAGCCTTGGCCAAGTTCATGATCTCCACTCATGTGGCTTACCTAAAGATGAAAATGCCGGGGCCCAAGGGAATAATAACCATTTCTGGTGACTACAAGAAGGCTATGCAATGTGCCTCGGCGGGATCCAGTTTAGCCGAGTCCTTGGTGATCGCGGCGGAGAAGAAGCAACTTCAGAAGGTGGTGGCAATGGCGCAGTCTACTCAGCTCGGCATGTCCGGACTAATTACTCCGGACATGAGCGCTTCATTCGAGGTGCCCAAGGAGACCAAGAAAATCCCGCTGGACTCGGAGAACCCGGAGCGTTTCGCCATCATTGGTACTGGCATGGACGAGAAATAGGAAAGCGCGCTCTGTCACTTCCTCCGTGAGAATCGGGACATTTTTGCATGGTCGGCTAAAGACCTGCCAGGTGTTCCGAGGGAGTTGGCAGAGCACTCTTTGTTTGTTCGGCCAGAGGTGAAACCAGTGCGTCAACCGACGCGGCGGCTCTCAGATGACCGAAGAAAGGTGGTACTCGAAGAACTGGCGAAGTTACTGGCTGCAGGCTTCATCATGGAAGTGCTGCATCCGGACTGGATATCTAATCCAGTCCTCGTGGAGAAAAAGAAGGACGAACCGGCGGTAGTCAAGGTGTGGCGCATGTGCATTGACTTCACCAACCTGAACAAGGCGTGCCCGAAGGATCCCTTTCCTTTACCTCGGATTGATCAAGTGATCGATTCTACGGCTGGATGTGAGCTGTTGTCTTTTATTGATGCATATTCTGGTTTTCACCAGATCCCACTGAACACTGATGATCAAATAAAGACTGCCTTTATTACCCCGTACGGGGCGTATTGCTATCGTGTCATGTGTTTCGGTTTGAGAAATGCCGGGGCAACTTATCAAAGGTGTATGCAGAAGTGCTTACATTCTCAAATGGGCAAGAATGTGCAAGTGTATGTCGATGACATTGTTATCAAAACTAAAAAGAAGCATACTCTCATCGAAGACCTCGAAGAGACATTTGCAAATTTAAGAAAGTATCGGTTGAAACTTAACCCGGACAAGTGCACCTTTGGTGTCCCGGCTGGAAAATTGCTCGGTTTCCTCGTATCGAGCCGAGGTATAGAAGTTAACCCGGCTAAGATCCGAGCTATCGAAAGAATGAAGTTGCCGAACTGTTTAAAAGATGTGCAGAAGTTCACGGGATGCCTTGCATCTTTAAGTCGGTTTGTAAGTCGGCTAGGAGAAAAAGCCTTACCATTGTATCAACTTATGAAGAAAAGTACCAGTTTCACTTGGACCCCGCAGGCGGACGCGGCGTTCAATGAGCTGAAGAAGATGTTGTCCACTGCTCCGGTGTTGGCATCCCCTTTGCAGAATGAACCGATGTTGATATACATTGCGGCTACAAACCGGGTCGTAAGTGTTGCAGTGGTGGTGGAGCGAGACGAAGGAGGCAAATCGGTGCAGAGACCAATCTACTACCTGAGCGAGGTGATATCCACGTCGAAGCAAAACTACCCCCACTACCAGAAGATGACGTACGGAGTATACCTGGCGGTTAAGAAACTGAAGCATTACTTCCAAGAGCATCCCATGACGGTGGTATGTGATGCTCCAATCTCGGAGATCATCGGATGCAAGGACGCAACTGGGCGAGTTGCCAAATGGGCGATCGAGGTATCTCCATACACTCCGCATTATGAAAGGCGAGATGCAATCAAGTCGCAGGCGCTGCCGGACTTTTTATGCGATTGGGCCGAGATGCAATATGAGCCGCCCTTGCCGGACTATAATTATTGGAAGATGCACTTTGATGGGTCCAAGACCAAGGTCGGATTAGGTGCCGGCGTAGTCCTAACCTCGCCGAAGCAAGACCAGTTGAAGTATGTGCTGCAAATCCATTTCTCGGCGTCGAACAACGTGGCGGAGTATGAGGCCCTGATCCATGGGCTCAAGGTGGCAAAGGAGATAGGTGTCCGGCGTATAGAATGCTTCGGCGATTCAGCTTTGGTGGTGCATCAATCCACCGGCACTTGGGATGCGTTGGATGCGAACATGGAGTTGTATCGGTTTCATGTGCAAAAGGTGTCTGGGTTCTTCGAAGGATGTGAGTACAAGCACATACCTCGGGGGAGAATGAAGCCGCCGACGTATTGTCCAAGCTCGGTTCATCCAAAGAACCGGTGCCACCGGGGATAGCGCTGAACCATTTGAGAACTCCTTCAATCAAGCCCTCGCCTGACTCCGAGTCAATTTTCTTACCGCCAAGTTCGGAGTCTGAGCCTATTCCTATGGAGGTAGACGTCGGATGCGTTTGGCCGGACTCGGGGACTGCTTCGCAGTATCCGAGGACTGATGGAGCTTTTCCTATGGAGATAGATGATGGGAACTTCGGGTCTGACCCGGGGACTTCGCACCAACACTCGGGGACTGGCCGAGCAATGGTGGAGGAAATCATGAAGGAGATCATGGCGACCGAACCAATGGAGATAGATGAGAGGCTTTTTCCTCTGCATCCAGTGCCGGAATGGGCGGAGCAGATCATGAACTTCATAGCCGATGGAAGTTTGCCAAGTGATACAACCGAGGCAAGGAGAATCCAGAGGAGAGCTAAGGGATACACCATCATCAACAAGGAGCTATACAAGAGAAGTGTGACCGAGGTGTTGCAGAGGTGTGTCGAACCAGCTGAAGGCAAGGAGATGCTTTTAGAAATCCACCAAGGAGAATGTGGACATCATTGCAGCACAAGAGCTCTGGTGGCCAAGGTGTTCCGGCACGGGTTCTATTGGCCCACCGCCAATGCCGATGCAGAAGATATAGTTCGGAAATGTGAAGGGTGCCAAAGGTTCGCCAAGCAGCAGCACATGCCAGCTTCGGCGCTCAAGACCATTCCTATCACGTGGCCCTTTGCAGTTTGGTGTCTGGACATGGTGGGAGAATTCAAGCCAGCCCGAGGCAATATGACTCACATACTGGTGATGGTGGACAAATTCACTAAGTGGATCGAGGTGAAGCCAATCCGAAAAGTGGATGGTCATACGGCGGTGACCTTTTTGAAGGAAATAATCCTGAGATATGGATATCCTCATAGTATCATTACAGACAACGGCACGAACTTTGCTGTCGGAGAGTTTGCTCGGTTCTGCATGAGTAAGGGAATTCGACTTGATGTAGCCTCGGTGGCTCACCCACAGGCTAATGGGCAAGTAGAGAGGTCAAATGCATTGGTATTGGCCGGAATCAAAGCTCGGTTGGTAGAACCACTGTTGAAAACACCGGGGTGTTGGATCGATGAGATACCAGCAGTTCTGTGGGGTCTAAGGACCACACCGAACAGATCAACTGGCTATACGCCATTTTTCATGGTCTATGGGGCCGAGGCAATGCTGCCAACCGACATTGAATATGATGCGCCCAGAGTGGCAATGTACACAGAAGCCGAGGCTAAAGAAGCTCGGGAAGATGCTGTAGATTGCTCGAGGAAGCAAGAGAATTGGCCTTATCTCGGTCAGCAATATATCAGCAGGGTCTCCGACGTTATCAAAGTCGGCATGTAAAACCCCGAAAGTTTAATGAAGGAGATCTAGTGCTGAGGCTTGTTCAGCGCAGCAAAGGTCGGCACAAGTTGTCACCTCCATGGGAGGGACCATACATTGTGAGCCGAGCTTGCACAATGATTCGTACTATCTTATAGATGCACAGGAGCCAAGGGGAGATGGGCTGGATAGACCCGATGGAGCTTCAGCGTCCATGGAATGTAGCTCTACTCCGACCCTTCTACTGTTGAAGGAAGTAATGTATGTACCTCGGCTGATCTTTAAATAAAAACTTCGGCACCTCGAGAGTGAGCTCGGGGACTGCCTCGCTCTTATGATTGCATGTTTCTTTTTGTTTGTACTCTTTCTTCGTTCGTATGCCGAACTATTTTGAACCTCGTCTCAAACTTCAAGTACTGTATGCTATGTAACTAATCTTGTGACTCGACTGACGAACGCCAGCATGGCAGTCAAGAGCAAAGACGAAAGAACATGGGAAACATGAAAATGAACTCGGGGACTCGGTCCAAAAAGACAGTTCGGCATATGTCGTTTACTAACCCCTGTTTTTACTTCTTTTTTATGTCGGATGACTTTGAAACATACCTCGGAATTTACCAAGTACTGTATGCTATGAACAACAATCTTGTGACTCGACTGTCGAACGCCAGAATGGCAGACAAGAGCAAAGAATGCCAAATATAGTAAACACGAAAGTAAACTCGAGCAATCATTCAAAAGGATTCGACATAAAGCTTAGAAAAGCATGGTTCGAATGAGCATGATAGTAATAGAGGTAGCAAAGGAACTACTTAAGTTTGATTACATCTGCGTCCCGGCATACCGGGGATTTAATGAAGTTTTTTGGCCAAGCATAAGTTCAGGTCGAGGCATCAGGAATTACGTCGGCAGCAGCCGATGTAGCAGGGATTTCGTCCGGAGCCGAGGTAGCCTGGGAAGTGCTGGCAACGTCGGCAGTAACCTCGGCACCAGGTTGTGGAGAAGCCTCGGTTTCTGCTTCGCGGGTTTCACCGCCGTCACCTTGCTCGGCCTCGACGTCGGATTCTGTTTCGTATTCCTCGTCTTCTGGCTCGTAATCCTCGGCGTCGGAGTAGGTGTCTCCTTCGCTCAAGTTCTTCGTGGTGGCATATCCAGCAAAGTAGTTGGCCATCTTTTGGCGGCGCGCGACAAGGATCGGGTCGGACGACCAAGGGAGCCTCGCCGGAGAGTGTTCATCTTCTCGAGGTCGATCTTCTCGCACCAAGTCATGATAAACCTGAGAGCGGCATCAGCTCCAGCGCGAGCTGAAGATGAGCGCCACTCTCGCAATCTTCTTTCGGTGTCGCGAAGCTGGGCGGCGAGCTCGGGCGTAGATTTGGGAGCGTCGGCAAGAGGCCATAAGGCTCGGAAAGCAGACGCACCTGCATCAAGAAGTTCCGACCCAATGGTTTTCAAGGGATTGATCCGAGCCTTGATGGCCACGATGTGGTCCTCAACGGTCCAGACGGGGTTCGTCTCCTTACGCCTCTCCCTGTGCCGAGCAGTGATACTGCGGGCCGAGACTTGGGTGTAGGTGAAATGCTCTGCAGAAGGATAGCATGTTAATAATGAAAGAGATAGTTCGGCAAAGAGCCGTATTGTTGAGGACAAAGCAAAGCTAAGGGGGCAAGAAACTTACCGTCCATCTCGCGGTTGATAGTTTGCAGCGTCGGGAGAAACTGGTTGACCTGCGCTTGCAGAGCTTCCAAAGCCTCGTGGCCGAGGTGGCGCGGGTCTCGGCTAACTGGAGCGCTTCCTGGTGATCCTTGGCGGCATCCTCCCGAAGTTTCTTCTCTGTTTCGACAACACTGGCCTTTTCCGCCTGCAGCTGCTCTTTTTCAGACGTCCGCAGCTCAGTGATGCGCTTGAGCTCCTTTACCAGACGAGCTACTTCGGCTTTCTCTTGTTGTAGCTTCTCGTCCAAAGAGTTCTTTTCTGCAAGGACGGCCTTGTGCTCGTCGTGGAGTTTCTTGTGGTCAAACAAGAGGGTATGAAAGATATCCGTGCGGACGTTCATAGTATTCTGCAAGGAAGAAAAACATAGCTCGGTTAGAAAGGCTATACCTCGACAAGAGTCTCGGGGACTCGGAGTCAAATCATTGGGAAAATGTTGCCGGGGTATGCCTCGACAGGAGTCTCGGGGACTCGTACCCGAGGTGCATGCTAAAGTAAGATAAAATGGTTTGGATACGTCGGATGAAAATGGAAAGTTGAGATTCAAGCCAAACAATTTTAACTCCGGCGGAGCGTCAATAGTTTACCTCGAATCTCGGGGACTGGGAATGGTGGATATTAGATGAGATACTGCATGAAAGTAAAGAGAATAGGACTTACGTCGATGTTTTGAGCAGCACGCAGGGCAGCAGTTTGTAGATCATATACGCTTCGGCCGCAGGCGCTGTTTCCCGCAGGATGCTCAGCCACCGGAGCAGCTAGGGAGGCCGAGGAGACCTCGTCTGCAGAATTCCAGTCTGCATTGTAGTGTTCCAAGGAGCCGAGGCTCTGGTCACTGTCAGTGCGCAGAGGAGGAAATCCCCACGGTCCGCCCTGCTCGATGCCCCTAACCGAGGCCTCCAAGGCCAAAGCAGCCTCGGAGCTTGAAGCAGGCCGGTTATCCAATATAAGAGATGCCCTCCGAGCATATTCTTCGGCCGGAGGGGCAGTCTCATCAACGGGTGCGGCGAATGGAGGAATTCGGCGTGTCACCGGGGGAGGAGACCTCGGTTGCATCCTTGAAGGAGAAGAGATAGTCAGGGTGCCAGACCCAGATGTTGGTTTGGGGGTGACCTTAGACTTCACCGTCTCTTTCTCTTTCTCCTTGCCCTTCTCCAACGGCAAGGTAGTCTGGCGAACTGGTTTTTGGGGCTGTTGCTTGGGCTGTGCTTGCTGTTGCTTCTGCTGATGCTTCTGCTGTTGCTGCTGTTGGTTGCGGGCAGTCTGGCTGCGGGGGGAGAGTCGAGGCTCCGGCAAGGCGGTAGCCGGAGTTCTGGCGCGATTGGTCCCCGCATCCGTTTGAGGACGCGGAGAAGTCTGACCTCGGGTGGGGGCAGATTTCCCCAAGGCCGGGCCAGACCTCGGTGGAGGAGATCCGGGGCGAGAGTTCGTCGGGGTGGTCGTGGCTTCAGAGGCACCAACGGGTGCAGTCATGGAGGATACCTCCTGATCCACGTCTATGGGGTCACTGCAACGAAAAGAAGATGGTCAAGTGTTAATACCGAGGTAATATGTTTAAGCAACAAACATTGTTGGCTATAGAAGCAAAGCATTACCCATCCGAGGTAGGAAACCTCTTGCCCCCTCGGGCATGAGGAGGATTTCCGGACTTCTTCAGCCGACGTCTCTTGACCGGAGCCTCAGTGGGTCCGGAGGCTCCAGTGGCGGATGGTTCGGCGGCCGAAGTTGCGGCACCAGCGCGTTTCCGGCTGGTTGCTGGAGTAAAGTTCGGAAGGTGAGGAAGGCAGGAGATAGGTACCGCGTTTATTGGTTCCATGACGAGAAACCCCTCCTCGTCATCCGAAATCTCTTGAACTGAAGCTTGTGCTTGAGGCTTACCCGCGGTGGTGATGCGGGCCGAGGCAATGGGCATATAATCCTCGTCGTCAGGGTCCACGTTGGATGGTGGGTCCTCGACAGGGAGATCCTTGCCGAAGTGGTCCGCAGGATGGACTCCATCCTCGGCGGTCTGGCGGGAGAACAGCTGTATGGCAGACATATGAAAAGGAGTTAGGAAGAAAATTGTCAAGATGAACGTCGGTAGCAAGACCTCGGTGGTAAAGGAGTACGAAGAAAACGTCGGAATAGCGTACCTGTTTCGCTGGCTTGGTCCGGTAGTGGGGTTCCCTTCCCCATGTCCAAGCGTCAGGATCTTGGACTTGGTGATAGCTCGGACTCGCCGAGCTACCGCGGCGTTGTCCAGTGCAACGTGCGTATGGCGGGTGGGGTCATAAAGACCGCTCATGTGGCAGATCTTGTGAGACCTCGCCTGGAGAGGGGAGACCCTGCGCTTCACGAATGTGCAGGCCAGGTCATCAGCCGTCAGGACTTTCCCGTCGTTTCCGGGGTCCTCCGGGTCCTGCCATTTCGCAATGTACCATGGATGGACTTGAGTTCGCCGCTGTGAGGGGGAGTGTAGTCCCAGTTGAGCTGTTCTGTAGGAGGGCTGAGGTTAAACGCCGGCAGGTTGAGGAGGTCCTCTTCGCCGGAGTTCTTCACGTAAAACCACGTCCGGAGCCACTTGCGAACGGTGTCCGGAGTAGTGATACGTGGGAAGATGGAGTTTCGGCGAGGAGCTATGGTGGCAGCTCCGCAGGCGGTTAATTGCTTGGGCAGATCCTTGTTCTTTGGATCCGGGATCACTTGCCGCTTGAGTTGGAAGTAGCGAGAAAAGAGGTCTACCGTGGCTTTGAGGCCGAGGTATCCCTCAGAGAAGGAAACGATGCAGGAGAGAGTGGTGATGGCGTTGGCGGGGAGGTGATGAACCTGGAGTCCGAACTTGTCGAGGAAGCTCCGGAAGAAATCACTAACGGGCAGTCCGAAGCCGCGCTGGAAGTGCGCGACGAAGACCACCCGTTCCCCTTCTTGACTTGAGGCTCGAGTTCGCCCTCTGGCAGGCGACATCTACCCCGGCGGGAATCCGCCGAGTCGCCCTGAGCCACTGGATTTCGTCCGGAGTTACATCCGAACCTTCCCAGCCGGCTCGTTCTCCGACCTCCAGTTCGAGGTCTGGAACCTCGGTTTGTTCCGAAGTCTCAGGAGGAGACATCTCGGCAGAATCAATCTGCAGAGAATGCACAGAAGTTTAGCAAAGGAAAAAGTAAATCTGGAATCTAAGGCTATATCTGGCTAACTCAGGAGGAGTTGGACGGCTATCTAATGTACATAGAGGCACATATATGCTAGGCGAACGTCTGTCCGAGGTATGAAACTCATTTCTACCCAAAAAAGTATGCGAGTAAGATCTACCGGAGGAGGTAAATAGAATTTTATTCAAGAACATATGAAGAACCAAAGCGCGAAGAGGAAGAAACCTAGGCAATGCCTAGGGTATCAAGAAAGGGAGTACATACCGTGAAAACGAGGTGCTGAAGGGCGGCGCCGGTGACGCGGTCGCAGCGGCGACGAAGGAGCTGCTCGTCGGCGGCGGCTGGAACGCGTTTCTTCTCAACCGGAAGCGGCGGCGCTGGTGCGATGGAGGCGAGACGGCGAGTGAATGAGGAAGAAGAGGGAAGCACTGCCCTGGGCCCGTATTTATAACCGCGGGCGGTAACTGCGCACTACCGCGCGGTTATCGGAGCGGCGAGTGGGATCGTTTGTGCACAATGGCCCACGTGGCACGAAGATAGCGGTGGGCGAGCAGGCCACAGGATCGGTTGCAGGAGGCAAACCGTCGTGCGGCGCGGTTACTGGAGCGCGAAGCGGCGCAAGCGGGAAACCTCCGCTGACGTGGGCCGCGTGGTGGAAAGCACTCGAGTGCTTTGACTATCGTGGACCAGGAAGTGACGGATGGGACACGTGAACAGTGTTCTCTGACCGAAGTCAGTAAGGATGCAGAAATCGAGGGGTTGACGTCCGAGATCTCGGCGGATACTTCGGAAAAGCAGCGGCCCGAGGAACAGACCGATGGATTTCTCGGGTATTGGTTCGGTAACCTGCAAAACATTAGCGCATGTGGTTTCGGGTTGAACCTGATGCGGCCTTTCATCCGAGGCTGCGAGACCACATCAGCTTCGGGGACTACTGTCGGGGGGTTACCCCCGGGTAGGGTAATGATGAGGTAAAGACATGTAAGGTTAAGGCAGTAAGCTGTCCGAGGGAACGATTGAGCAAGGACGCAGGAGGCGTCATCCGACGTAAGGTGTACGTCCGAGGTATACTTTCCGAGGTATATCCTCCGAGGTATCAACCTCGGGGCAGTCAGCTAGCTACCACAGGAATAAGATATTCTCTACCGAGGTATATGATCAGGAGTGTTATCCGAGGTTGGCAGCAAGGATCGAGGCATGTCAGAGAGGTCACGGGTGCCGCAGAGCTCGTAGCCCGAGGCTTCAGAGGACGGCGAGGTCCGTCCACGGGTTTCCCGGAAGCTCGGGGGCCTAGGAGCTGACTCGGCTATTTCGGGAAAGGTCTACAGGCTAGACCTCGGCAGGCTACTGAAGTATGACCGAAGAGGAAAGCTAGGCCTGGCTGGCCTGACAGTCCGGCCGTTGGGCTGGCAGGAGGCAGAGGCTTGTCTTCTACCTTTTGGCCATGCCATTGTCAGTTGTAGGCAGGGGTAAAAATGTACTTCGGCCTGTGTATATATGCGGCATCTCTACCTCCAGAGAGAGAGGCAAAACCCTAGCTCATTTCCCCCTTCGTAGTTTCACCTTCTACCTCGAGCTCTCACTTTGGTAGCAACATACAGCTCGAGGAGCACCTTGTACCTGAGAACCACACTGATATATTGAGAGAGGCAAGGCAGGAGTAGGGGTTTTACTTCCTCACGAAGGCCCCGAACCTGGGTACATCGTGGTGTCTTTTGTGTTCTTGGCTTTCTTGGTTTCTTGTTCATGTTCTTGTGGTTTCTTGCATGTTCTTGCTTGTGCACGTCTTGAGTGCATAAACCCTCCCCGGATTCCCCCAACGACCGTTCGGCCCCAACTAAGCCATACCCATGGCATCTGCCGTGATCCCACCACGACAGGCCTTTTCAATCATCAGATTGTTGCAATAGGACTTCCGACTTAGCGCGTCAGCCACGACGTTTGCTTTGCCGGGTTGATAGTTCAGACTCACATCATAGTCCTTGATTAACTCCAACCAACGCCTTTGCCTGAGATTTAAATCCGGCTGGGTGAAAAGTACTTCAGACTCTTGTGATCCGAGAAAATCTCGCAATGGTTACCAAACAGGTATGGTCTCCATTGCTTCAAAGCATAGACCACCGCGGCAAGTTCTAGATCATGAGTTGGGTAGTTGTGCTCATGCGGCTTAAGTTGGCGAGAAGCATAAGCCACCACATGGCCATCTTGCATTAGCACACAGACCAAGCCTTGCAGAGAGGCGTCACAGAAACGACGAAATCCTTGCTTGTGTCCGGCAGGACAAGCACAGAGCGGACGTGAGTTTGGCTTTCAGTGTTTTTGAAGCTCTCTTCAGCTTTGGCCGTCCATATGAACTTTTTATCCTTCTTGAGAAGGTCAGTCAGGGCCTTGCTATCTTGGAGAAACCTTCGATGAATCGGCGGTAGTAACCCGCCAATCCGAGAAAGCTACGAATGTCCTTGACTGACATTGGAGTTTTCCATCCAAAATGGACTGAAATCTTGTCGGAATGACAGCCACACCATTAGCGGATATCACATGACAAGGAAGACAAGATTATCCAACCAGAACTCACACTTGGAGAAGTTGGCATAAAGGCGGTGTTCTCGAAGTCGTGTCAGAACCAACCGAAGATGTTCGGCATGCTCTTCATCGGTTTTTGGAATAAACAAGGATGTCATCAATGTAAATGACGACAAACTTGTCAAGATAATCCATGAAGACGGAGTTCATGAGCCTCATGAAAGTAGCTGGAGCATTGGTGAGACCAAAGGACATGACGGTATACTCATGAGCCATAACGAGTAACAAATGCCGTCTTTTGGGATATCCTCCTTTCTGATTTTTATCTGATGTAGCCTGACCTCAGATCCATCTTGGAGAATACTGTTGCACCAGCTAACTGATCCAACAGGTCATTGATGCGAGGAATAGGGTACTTGTTCTTGATTGTCACCGCAATTCAACGGCCATAGTCAGAGACTAGACGAGCACGGTAAATCCCTCTTCTTTACAAAGAGTACCGAACAACCCCAAGGTGAACTGCTAGGCTGAATGAAATCCTTCGCTAACAGCTGATCAATTTGCTCTTTCAACAGAGCCAACTCTTCCACCGGCATACGTAGGGCTTCTTGTAAATCGGAGCGGTACCGGGAAGTAGATCTATACGAACTCCACACTTCGGTCAGAGGCATGCCAGGCAATTCTTCTTCGGAACACATCCGGGAAGTCACACACCACGTGTATGTCCTGGATTTCGGTTGGCCAGGCAATTCTTCCGGGAACACATCCGGGAAATCACCAGGGATGGCTCAATCTCTCGAACGTATGTTGTGGTCTTTTGCAAACCTATAGATTATGAATGAAATGCGATGCTCCAGAGTCAAACCAAAACTGTAGCTGAATTGCCGTTGATTCGTAACTCACCATGAGAACGCCGGGTCCTCTTCAGCTTCTTCAGCAGAGACGTGGTTCAGACGACCACGCACAATAGGTCCAGCCTTGCCAGCTGGTTGGGCAGGGGCTCGTGCAGTGTCCCCGAAATAGGTGCCTTCTGGGGGCACTCTCTGGAGTAGTGGCCAGCCAGGCCACAGGTGTAGCAAGTGAGTCCAGGTGGAGCAGGTAGCGGAGGACGATAACCACTTCCGCTCGTCCCAAATGTCGAGTAGTGGGCGCGGAGGTGGTGGCCTGTATCCAGCGGCCCTCGGCATGAATGGAGCACGCGGTACAACGCTATAAGGAACAAACACCCTGCGCTTCTTGCTCTCAGAACCGAGGAGCTCTGGTGGTCCCCGTGTGCGGACCTCTTGGAAGCCTCAAGTTCCTTCCCTGCTCAAGAGTAAGAGCCTGGTTGAACAGCTCCTGGTAGGTCTGGAACCTGAAGGGCAGTAACTCATAGCGGAGCTGCGGCGCAAGACCCTTGCGGAACAGCTCTTGCTTGTCAGCATCAGTGGTCACGTCCCCGTGGGGCGTAACGAGAGAGATGGTTGAACTCACAACCATAGGTGCGAGGTCCATACGTCCCTGTTGCAAATCCAGAACTCCCTCACTCTTCAAATCCATGATCGGCTGAGAATGTAAGCCGCACGAAGGCAGTGCGGAAATCCGCCCAAGTGAAGACATGGTTGAGCTGAAACAAGGCCACATGGCTCTCCCACCAACAGCCAGCAGCACCAACCAGGAGGTAGGTGGCAAAGTTGACTTGCTCGGCCACTGGACATGCAGCGCGGAGAACTTGCACTCCAGAGCACGAAGCCAATCATCAGCTTCTAGTTGGCTCTTTAGCATCAAGTAAAGGTGGGTGGCTGTGAGCGCAGGAACTCAGTGAGAGTGCAGCCATTCCTCAGTGCATTCTGCTGCACCAACTGCTCCAAAGGCGCTCGTTGCGCCACGGTTCTCCTCAATGGCCATCAAGACCTTAGCCATCGAGGGTGGTGGCGGCAGATCATCCTCATCATGTTGTGGTTAACGCGGCCTCCGCGCCTCCTCGAGCCATTCTGGAGATTTGACAATGACATAGTTAGTACTTCTCCGAATGGTCGAACAATAGCAATAGCGTCTACTAGCAGTACATAGACTAGTGACGATAATGCATTGTATAACAACTAACAAGGATCAACAAGATAGAACTTGGGTCAAAGATCAGCATCATGTGCTACTAAGCGAGATATGCAATGGTTATGGAACCATATGATTCAACACACTCTAGTTGGCACAATCCGGGACTTTTGTTCAAGTCCTTGGTTAAAACCCAGAGTAAGGAGTCAATGATTAGTCTCGGTAGGGATAACAGTGTTCAAACATCTGAGTTGATTTTGGTTGCAACGCAGCGGGAGCAACCGGACACATAACAAAAGGTGAACCCAACCCCGTTTCTCATCTTTTACTTCAAAACTTAGGATCACGAGGAGTAAAACTTTAAACTCAAATCGAGGTACGATTGCTCCGAGATTAGAGGGTAATCAGATAAGGGTAAAAGAATCCTAAGATGGTTTTCACAACTCATTTTTAGGTTCAAAATATTTTCAAACAACCACTAGACTCAACCGTCGACCAGTAGAAGGGTTCCTACAGGCAGTACAGCTCTGATACCAACTTGTGGCGCCCCGACCCGACTGCTATACATTGATGCAGTGTCCACCGGTTAAGCGATACAACCGAGGTTACGGGTTACGAATCCCCGCCAAAACCTTTGGCAGGCGTTTGCTCAGCAATGGATCCTCGGCAACGCAACACCCCGATTTGATGCCTTAACACAGGCACAACTATCAATGCATAATAGAGAGATCAAGACTTATGGAACAACTGGCACATCACAGACTCTACGACACAAAGCCTTATAGTTCAACTCTTATAATAGAAGAGATAGCAAATTACAACCAGAGGTCACAGACCCAACAGTACAACATGCGGAAGTGAATTAAGTTGTTCTAACAACAAGATCCAATTAAAGGCCTAAGAGGCCTACAGATAAACATTCCAGGCGCCAGCTGTTCCGGGATGTCCCAAGCTGCCACATAGGAACCCAGACTACTCGTCGACGTCCACAAAGAACCCACGTTCGAGGTCGGAAGTCCTCCTCTGAAACAAAACAAACGAACGTTGAGTTCGACGAACTCGCAAGATTAATATAGATCTTTAGCTCGATGAGGCTTTGATGACCCACAAGTATAGGGATCGCAACAGTCTTCGAGGAAGAAAAACCCAAATTTATTGATTCAACACAAGGGGAGCCAAAGAATATTTATAAGCCTTGACAGATGATTTGTCAATTCAGCTGCACCTGGAAGTAGACTTGCTCGACACAGTTTATCAGAGCAACAGTTTTATGTCAGTAGCAGTAGTGAAATAATAGCAGCAGTAAAAATAAAGGCAGCAGTAATAATTGCAGTAGACAGCAGGATTAAAAATACTGTATGCATAGGATGGATGAACGGGCGCTGCATGGATGAGATAATTCATGAAATAGTCATACATAGGGCAATTGCAGATAAATAATAATAAGGTATCCAAGTAACAACCAATCATAAGCATGTGTTCCGAATTTATTCGTAACATGCTCGCAATGAGAAACTTGCACACATCTTTTGTCCTTACCAGCCCGTTTGCAGCGGGGCCTCAAGGAAACTACTGGTAATTAAGGGCTCCTTTTAATAAAGCACCGGAGCAACAATAACACTCCGTGAACACATGTAACCCACGTCGCAACCATCCCCTCCGTATCCCAATTTCTGTCACTTTGGGGTCTCGGGTTCCGGACAGTGACGTGTGTAATACAACTTATAGATATGATCCACAAC
Source organism: Poa pratensis (assembly GCA_947311845.1). Classification (NCBI taxonomy): domain Eukaryota; kingdom Viridiplantae; phylum Streptophyta; class Magnoliopsida; order Poales; family Poaceae; genus Poa; species Poa pratensis. The sequence goes on along the minus strand of CAMZMU010000086.1, from coordinate 21,623,150 downwards.
AATAATTATTCTCATGATTCAATAACATGTTCAGATCTGAGATCATGGCACTCGGGCCTAAGTGACAAGCATACGCATAATAAGTTGCAACAATGACATAAAGTACTACCGACGTACTAGGCACCAAGCCCTAACAAAATCTCACAACTATTACATGAATGATCTCATCCAATCCCTACCATCCCCAGCTACAGCGGGGAATTACTCACACATGGATGGGGGAGTCATGGATGGTCGATGGAGAGGTGGCGGTGATGAGCGATGGCGATGATCTCCTCAATTCCCCGTCCCGGCAGGGTGCCAGAACGGAGTTTCTAATCCCCGAAATAGGGTTTTCGATGGCGGCGGAGCTATGGGAAGGTTTCTGGAAAAAGCGTCGATCCCCCCGAAGTTTTAGGTCCGGCTTTAAGTAGTCCGAAGGGGAGCGCTGGGGGCCACACAGGGGGGGCCACACCACCCCTGGGCGCGGCAAGGGCCCACCCGCGCCCTGGGTGCGTGTGGTGCCCCTGTGCACCCTCCTCGCTTCGTCTCTGGCTCCGTGGGTCTTCTGGAAAAATAGATTTCTGGAATTTTCTGGAATTTCCTAAAACTTTGACTTTCTGCACAAAACGAGACACCAAGGCAATTCTGCTGAAACAGCGTTAGTCCGTGTTAGATGCATTCAAATCACACAAATTAGAGGAAGAACAATAGCAAAAGTGTTCGGAAAAGTGGATACGTTTTGGACGTATCAACTCCCCCCAAGCTTAGCTTATTGCTTGTCCTCAAGCATTCAGTTAACAACTGAGTGCGATAAAAGAAACTTTTACGAACACATTTGCTTCATATGATGTATACATGCCTATATGATCAATTACTTAGACAATTCAAAATAGGACCATGCAAATAATGAACACCTAGTAGTTATGCAAATCATGAAAAGATACCAAAGTACTAAGAATGAATAACATAGCATATATCTATCCACAAGAATTGCAATGTTCGTAAAAAGATATGACAAAGTGGTATCTCGCTTGCCTTTGTTGAAGGGCAAAACATAAATGCCAAGGCACCTCTGAAGTTCAAGTGAAGACTAGATATAAAAATATCAAAGATAAGAGTATCATAGTATACCTCAATTAATCGTATCCTGGGACAAGCACATTACACTAAGAACGACAGTTATGCTCTCGAAGAGTGCTCAAAGAAAGGATGGTGACTCAACATAAAAAAAAGATTGGCCCTTCGCAGAGGAAGCAGGATTAACACTGCTAGAGCTTTTTATTTTAAAAACAGAGGTAAAAATGTTTTGAGAGGTGTTTGTTTTAATTGTCAACGAATGGTAGCGGGTGAGAACATTATTCACCTGTCAAACGGACTTTTTAAGAGCGGCTCCCATGAAGGGCGTTATTCGCCAGCAAGGCAGATCATCCCTCTTTCTCTTGGTTTACACACATTCAGGTATTTCACTGTTTGTCATTGCTTACTGATGAATCAGGAAAAGTGTGAAGAGAATTATTGGTTAAAGTTGTAATTAATTGGGACTGGGCGCCCCGTTGCCAGCTCTTTTGCAAGTTATTGGATAAGCGATGTATATGCCACTAGTCCAGGTGTAAAAGTCCATTTGACAAATAGAATAAAGAATAACCACACTAATTCCTCATGAGCTAGTAAACATTGACACAAAAGGGAAATATTTTGAAAGTTTTAAAGGTAGCACATGCAAATTTACTTGGAATGGCTTGACATACCATGCATAAGGATTTTTTTGGTGGACTCTTGGATAACTTGGTTTAAAGGATTTGGATGCACAGCAGCATTCCCGCTCAGTACAAGTGAAGCTAGCAATAGACTGGGAACGACAACCACGAAGCGATAACGGTCATAATCATGCTTGCGACAAAATAAAATTAACGGAGGCATAAAAATGATACTAAAACTCTGAGGCAAAATAGATCATCAAGGCTTAATTGACTTTATTTTTCAGTCATAACATGTGTGAGCATGTGCCAAGTCGAATCAAGTGAATTATTCAGAGGAGGATAACCAGCCTGCCATACCGTTTTAACGAATAGAACAATGCATGTAAATATCTATATGACATGTTATTCGCTATTAGCAATTTGGTACTGGTCATAAGAAGACATAAACACTAAGTATCATTAAATAACATAACCACTACCATGATAGCTAAGCATGTTCACATGAGTAGGCATATTTACAAAAATGAAAAACAAATAGATTTCATACCAGCCTTTACACATCCGAATTGTCGTAAGTCGTCATTATCTTTTCACTGTGTGGCTTGAATGATGTGAAATGAAACCAAGTCCAAGTGGAACCACGGAAATTTTTCGAACTCCTGAACAACAATACAAAACGGCAGAAGAACAACAAATATTTTGGGTTTTCGAATTTAAAGCAAGCATAGAAAGAAACAAGCAAACAAAGCAAAATCTTTTGGATTTTTGAATAACAAGCCAAAACGAAAAATAAAGTAAACTAGCACTACAAATTCAAAGCAAGAGAAATAAAGGAAATATTTTTGGTCTTTTGGTGTTTTGCGAAAATGAAATGGACACAAGAAACAAAAGAAAAGAAACAAACTAAAACATGGATATACAAAGTACCAACATGATATGAAAATGATAAAATGAAGTGAACTTGTCGCATACCTCCCCCCCAAGCTTAGGCTTTTGGCCTAAGTGGGAGACTAATCATCCACATCGAGAATGACCATCCTTGCCTGACAACAAGGTTAAACAAAAGAGGCGCAGGCAAACAGACTATGCGTTCATAGGTTTAGTTCTCCACCTGGTCTTCTTAACAAAAACTAATTCATAAGATAGATTATCAATGGTGGACCAGCGGGAAATAAATTGGTGGCTAATCATAGAGTTAAGATCAGTCTTTCAATGGGGCTGAATATCAAAGTGATGTTCCTAAACCATGCATGGCTAATAATCGAGAAAGCAATAGACCTCCACAAACCCCTCCTTTTCACGGTTAGTGGAGAGACGAAATGCAATCATAGCTCCCAAGTTATAAGTTCTATCACGTTTTAAGGCACAGAAAGAAAAGCCAAGTCATAAACAGATAATTACTTGCATTCTCCTAGCTAAAACACATTTGCCAAGGTAGTGGGCAAAATATCGAATAGATGGGAGTTGGATGTTTCGAAATTTACCACCTCGGTTGTAAAATTTTTCCCTTGGCAAATCTCTGAGTAAAGGTCTTGCAAATGCTTTGGTTGACCTCGAATCCTCCCATGAGATCCCCAGTGTGGTACCTAATAGCTGCACAAAAATCATGAAGGACAAATCTACAGCTTTATTGTTAGATATTATAATGAACCATGGAGTAGGCAAATTCCAACTAAAATCTAAAACTTTGAACCACTGACATAGTCAGCTTTACATATAGATGTGGTTCATCTGCACAAAGTATTCCAACCCTGCATTTGAGATTATAGTGTTGAAATCTTGCAAGATTCCTGCAGCATCATAAACTCATGGCATGGATAAATAGAGGGAAACACAGAGTCTTCACGGTTGACTCCCATGACCTCTGATACTTCCAATTCTTCATAGTTAAGTTGGTTTCCATCCATCTTCCTTTTCTGAAATTTTTAAACAAACCTCATAAAAAATAATTTGGAGTGGTTAAATCAAAGGAAACACTAGGGAGACTTACTAGGGACTAAACATGCATCAAAACTAGTTAATCTAAACAAGAACAAGCATGCAAGCTCTAATAGCATGTCACCTACAGTACCAAAATGCTAAAGATATAAGCAACTAAACAAAATTCTATTTGGATAATCGAGGAGTCACATACCGGAGAGCAATTGATCCAAATTTCAGCACCAAAGATGGGCTGAGCAAGTAGATCGAAAAATTTCGAGCAAGAGCAGCAAGAACACGAGTTTGAGCAATGGTGGTGTGTATGGTCGGGAGAGAGAAAGGAGTGGGAGAGATGAGTGAGAGGAGGGCCAGGTGGACCCCACACCAGGGCAGGGCGCGGCCTGCCCCTCCACCGCGCCGTGGGGGGTGTGGTGGCCTGGTGGGTCCCCCTGGTCATCCTCTGTACTCCCACTTCCTCTTTAAAAACTAGGACTTACAGAATATTTTCATAATTTTTTTTGAAAACTTTTTATTTCTGACATTTTCTGGGTACTTAAAAACAATGAAAACTAACAAAATGAATTTACGTAAAGACCAAGCATTACTTAACTTTGCAAATTACAGTACAAAACAGTAGGTAAAACAAAAGTGAGAAAGAAAAATATGTTGTTTAGCAATTTATGCATGTAAAAACAATTTGTTAACAAGTTGATCAAGTCTTGCCACCAAATACATTTTATATGACATAAAGAGTTAAACCACATTAAACAATCATGTTACCTTAAATGGTATAGCTATAGATCCAATCATAATATATTGAAGTTCTTCATAAGATTCATATATAGGCAATCAATACTCCCACTTTGATACTTTTAATATGGTAATTGTATTATTACTCCAAATATTTATCCAGCTTCTTGGGAAAATAAACAGTATGCTCTTTGTCATTAACATGGAAAGTCACTTTCCCTTGGTTGCAATCAATAACAGCCCCTGCAGTATTAAGAAAAGGTCTCCCAAGAATAAAGACATATCATCTTCAGGCATTTCAAGCACAACAAAATCAGTTAATATCAAGCAATTATTAGTTACTTGAACAGGAACATCTTCACATATACCAACAGGAAACACATAGATTTATCAGCCATTTGCAAAGATATCTCAGTTGGTATCAATTTTTCCAAGTAAAGTCTCTGTAAAGAGAAAAAGGCATAACACTCACCCCCGCACCTAAATCACATAAGGCAGTTCTAACATAGTTATTTTTGATTGAGCAAGGCATAGTTGGTATACCTGGATCTCCAAGCTTCTTTGGAACCTTACCATGAAAGAATAATTAGCAAGCATGGTAGAAATCTCTCATTAGGAATCTTTCTCTTGTTAGAGACAATATCTTTCATATACTTGAATAGGGAGGTAACTTAATAGCATCAGTCAAAGGAATTTGCAAAACAAAGGTTTCATCCATTCACAAAATTTGTTATAATGTTCTTCTTCCTTAGATTTAAGTTTCTTAGTAGGAAAAGGCATTTGTTTTTTGCACCCAAGGTTCTCTTTCATTACCATGTTTCTTAGCAAGAAAATCTTCTTTAGTGTACTTTTTATTTTTAGAATGCTTTTCAGGTTCCTCTTCACTTTCCTCTTTATCAGAAGCATCATCTTATCTTATCATTAGCATGTTCATTACCACTCTCAGTTTCAGCAATTAGAAATAGATATACTATTTGGATTATTAACATGCTCATTGTCTTTAATAGGTTCAGGAGATTCCTCAACATGTTTATGTTTCTTCTTCTTCTTTTCTTAGAAGGGGTAGTAGTTTCATTAACTAGTTGAGAATCTTGCTCAATTCTTTTAGGATGTCCCTCAGGATATAAAGGATCCTGAGTGGAAGCACCACCTCTAGTTTGCTATACCAAAAGCATGTTTATCATTTCTCTAGAAGCATTACCTAACAAATCTTTTTGCACTTTAGTCAATTGCTCAATTTGAGTTTGAACCATATGAAAATGTTTAATGAGTATTTTAACATCATTAGAAGTTCTTTCCAAAACATCATGCAAATGATTAATGACATGAGAATTCTTTATGAAGCTATTTTCTATTCTCCAATTGAAATTGTTTTGCTTAACAATGAAATATCAAACTCATCTAAGCATTGATCAGGAGGTTTAGATAAGGATATCTCTATCATCAAAGCGTTGGAGAGATGTACCTCAACTGTAGATGAGTGAGGAATTGGCTTACACAATTCTTCTATAGTGGAAGATTTTTCACATCCTCAGATTTAATACCTTTCTCTTAAGAGATTTCTTGGCTTCTCTCATCTCTTCATCATTCAATTCAATCACTCCTCTTTTCCTCGGCGTAGGTACCGGAGTTGGTTCAGGCAGGGTCCAATCATCATGATTTTGGCTTATCTTAGCCAATAATTCCTCGGCTTCATCTGGAGTTCTTTTCCTGAAAACACAACCAACACAACTATCCAGGATGTCCTAGATTCAACAGTTAGTCCATTATAAAATATATCAAGAAGTTCATTTTTAGCTATTTGATGTCCAGGCCGAGCTCTAAGTAAAGAACAAAACCTTGCCCAAGATTCAGGCATTTTCTCTCCCTCATTTCGCTTAAAGTTAAAGATTTTCTGTAAGCACATGTTGAGCACTAGCAGAAAATATTTCTGAAAGAAAGCATTGACTAAACCCAACGGCTCTCAATAGATCCAGAGATAAATCATTAAACCAAGTCTTAGCTTCATCTTTCAATGAGAAAGGGAAAATTTTAGTAACAAAGTAATTGCGTTTCTTAATATCATCAGAAAACAAACTACTCAGAGTAGAGAGAGTGTTCATATGTTCTACAGCACTTTCATTTTCAGTTCCTCGAAAAGGTTCTTTCTCAGCAATAGTTAAAAAAGACAAGTCCACAGAGAAATCATAATCTTTATCTTTTATATTTTGTGGATGTAGCAAATTTAGCATCAGAGAAAGTTATAGTTGACAGCACGTCTTTGAAGAAGATTTTTAATAGCATTAACATCTTAGAGGTATCACAATTCATGCATCATCAATAAAGTCATCATCAAGTTCAACATAAGTTTCCTCAAGATCATCACTAGTAGTTTCTCTTGTTTCAGGAATAAGCAGGTGTAACAGGAGTTTCATTAGGTGTTTCAGTGTTTTCAAGTTGTTTAGATTTAGCAATGCAGCATCTAGAAAAGGACCTAGTGAACCTCTTTCATCAAGCACAGTAGAAGCATCATCAAATTCATCAGAAACATTCTCAGATTCAGCAGAAGTAGCAGCACGTGAAGCATGTGCATGTGGTGGTGTGACAAGTTGACTTAAAACAGACGGTGAATCAAGAGCACAGAAGTGTTCAGAGTTGTACCTCTCCTTGTAGTGGATGGCAATATACGAACCTTATCATCACGAGGTTTACCCATGATGAATGAATTGCAGCGAGCAGTATGACTCCCTTGTGAGCTTATAAATAAGCTATGCTCCCGCGGCAACGACGCCAGAAAATAGTCTTGATGACCCACAATATAGGGGATCGCAACAGTCTTCGAGGGAAGTAAAACCCAAATTTATTGATTCGACACAAGGGGAGCCAAAGAATATTTATAGCCTTGACAGATGATTTGTCAATTCAGCTGCACCTGGAAGTAGACTTGCTCGACACAGTTTATCAGATAGCAACAGTTTTATGACAGTAGCAGTAGTGAAATAATAGCAGCAGTAAAATAAAGGCAGCAGTAATAATTGCAGTAGACAGCAGGATTAAAAATACTGTAGCATAGGGATGGATGAACGGCGCTGCATGGATGAATAATTCATGAAATAGTCATACATAGGCAATTGCAGATAAATAATATAAGGTATCCAAGTAACAATCAATCATAAGCATGTGTTCCGTATTTAGTCGTACGTGCTCGCAATGAGAAACTTGCACAACATCTTTTGTCCTACCAGCCCGTTTGCAGCGGGGCCTCAAGGGAAACTACTGGTAATTAAGGTGCACCTTTAATAAAGCACCGGAGCAAAGCATTAACACTCCGTGAACACATGTGATCCTCACGCGCAACCATCCCCTCCGGTTATCCCAATTTCTGTCACTTTGGGGCCTCGGGTTCCGGACAGTGACGTGTGTATACAACTTATATATATGATCCAAAACAATAATTATTCTCATGATTCAATAACATGTTCAGATCTGAGATCATGGCACTCGGCCCTAAGTGACAAGCATTAATCATAATAAGTTGCAACAATGACTAAAGTACTACCGATGGATACTAGGCACCAAGCCCTAACAAATCTTACAACTATTACATGAATGATCTCATCCAATCCCTACCATCCCCTCAGCCTACAGCGGGGAATTACTCACACATGGATGGGGGAGTCATGGATGGTCGATGGAGAGGTGGCGGTGATGATGATGGCGATGATCTCCTCCAATTCCCCGTCCCGGCAGGGTGCCAGAACGGAGTTTCTGATCCCCGAAATAGGTTTTCGATGGCGGCGGAGCTCTGGAAGGTTTCTGGAAAAAGCTCGATCCCCCAAAGTTTTTAGGTCAGAGGCTTTAAGTAGTCCGAAGGGGAGCGCTGGGGCCACACAGGGGGGCCACACCACCCCTGGCGCGGCAAGGCCCACCCGCGCCCTGGGTGCGTGTGGTGCCCCTGTGCACCCCCTCCACGCTTCGTCTTCTGGCTCCGTGGGTCTTCTGGAAAAATAGAATTTCTGGAATTTTCTGGAATTTTCCTAAAACTTTGACTTTCTGCACAAAAACGAGACACCAAGGCAATTCTGCTGAAAACAGCGTTAGTCCGTGTTAGTTGCATTCAAATCACACAAATTAGAGGAAGAACAATAGCAAAAGTGTTCGGAAAAGTGGATACGTTTTGGACGTATCAGGCTTTCAAGTTTTATGGCTGTTTTGCATAAAGCTGATTTTATTTATGAAAAACATAACTCCATGGCATCGACTAATCAGGTATTTTTAAAAGAGGTAAAAGTAACTCTTTTCTCTGATCACCTTTCTCAACATCAACCACCATTTACCACTGTACCTGTTCTACTAAGGCACCTCCCCGAATCACCCTCGAGGAAGCTGACCTTGCATTCTTGAGTAGAACCTTAGTACTCAGTTTTTAATCATTCCGTTCAAGTTATTCTATGATCTTATCGTCCTTTCCCAAGTCGTCCGTAACCGTGGACATGGCTTTTTCGAAAAGATTTAACCTGCAGGGTGTACAATGTTTGCCACGCGTACGTCCGGCCCATTGCATGTACAATTAGCTCTCTTCCTTGGAAAGCCGGCAGGGTGGGACGGTGACGACTCTCCCTTGCTCGAGACTCTCCAGGATCATCAGTGGCGGTAGGACAGGTTCATGCCTCCAACACCCTGCCCCACGGCCACTATTTTCCTAACACCACAATCCTCATCATCCATTCTCAACCACCATCTCACGCACGCACAAATGGAAGTTCGAACTAGAGGACCCTGGCTAGCCCCTCACAAGTTATTTAGTCGAATAGGGTTCCTGCAATTGCATAGGCCTCACGCATGGTTGCACGCTCAGTCTTGGTTCAGAGGTAAAGTAAAGAACTCGCACCTAGGCGGCGAGAACGAGACAAAGCACCACAACCACAGTGGCCTCTCATCCCCACCTTTAATAAGCATTTTATCCTGTCACCACAATTTCTTCCACCATCATCCGAACATCTCAACATCTGTTCCCAACATACATACACGGACGAATAACATTTAACTAAGCATGGCTAAGCATAAACATAGCATAGTTAAGTATCTCGGCCAACATACAAACGTATGGATATTAGAGGAGAAACAGATAATGGCATCGAAACTTCATGCAACTATAGGATCTCTAATCCATTAAAATTGACATTTGAACCGCATGCAATATTATAGTGGAGAAAATATTTGCGAAACATAGGATAAGATAAGCTCAGAGGGGGGATAACGCTTGCCTTGTTGATACGGTTGGGTAATAGGGATCGTCACGATACGGTGGTGGCACTTCAACCCTTGATCTACCGATGCACAAACAACACCGGAAAGAAACAATAAATTCCACAAACACAATAGTGCAATGCACAAACATGAAGACATGACATATTTAATGTCCTGCACTTCACATAAGATATCAGCAATTTTAAATGGGGTGCGAGGATATTTAATCCGACAAGATAGGAGAACACCCCATATTTATCTAATGTTTCTACTAAATTCCTAACAGTGCAGTACTGTACTTGTGATCAAAGATGCATGATGTTGATGATTTTAGATAGTTCACCTTTTTCTGAGCATTTTGGTATAACAAACACCATTTTCTGACGAACCGAAAGAAAAGTTATACATTTATAACTTCCTTTTAGATATGCCCTCTTAATTAATTTTAAACAACACTAGACTTATTATATCCAAATTAGAAAGAAAAATAATTGGAACAGGATAATTTTTTGTACAGGACAATTTCGGAATTCATCCGAATTCCGAACCACTCGGAATTTTCCGAACTGTTCCGATCCCATTCCGGAAAAAACGCAAAACGGACTGGACTCGATCGGAACGAGGTAAGTAGATAGCCGAATTTCCGGCCATCCGGAATTCCGAGTCATTTCCGGGTCGATTCCAGCGAAGGAAAAAAACTGGATTCTGACACGATAATTCCAGGCGACGCGATCTACGCGAGAGAGAAGATGGAGGGAACGGAGAGCAGTAGGAGGTGCGCGTGCTCACCCTAGACTCGTGGGGAGGCTCGGCGAAGGCGGGGACGCAGCGACGGCGGCGAATCGCTCCCGGCGGTGCTCGGACGGCCGCGGGAAGACGGCGATGGCGTCGTCGATTCTTGGTGTCCCAGCTCGATTCCTTTGGCGGAGATGAGGAGGACGATACGGCGGAGCTTTTGCCCCAAAAATGGCATGCTCGGCGTGGACTACAACGCGGTGATGTTAACGGCGACGAGCTCGCTAGGGCTTCTCCATGGCAGGAACGGAGAGAGGAAAACGGGAAAAAAGGTCGGGGAGTGGAGTGAGCTGCCACGGGGTGGTCCTCCACCGTGTGGGGTCAACGACGAGCAGAGGAGGGCGCGGCGCGAGCTGGTGCGGCGCGAGCGAGAGCTTCCCGTCGCTACAGGGAAGAAGACGTCCGATTTTGCAAAAAACCCCTTGCAAACGTTTTAACCATCACGGATAGGTCCTTTTCTCTTTTCTTATTAAAACCAGCATCATTTCCTTGATTTTATTGAGGCACTTAGACTGTTTAGAAAAATATGAAAAAAATTGGGGAGGCTCCCCTTAGCCTGTGAAGCTCCACAAATTTGGTGTCTCAAAATAAAATGTTTTGTACCACTTTTGTTCATAGGTTTCAATTGTGGCAATTTTCTAAATTCCCCAAATTATAATCCTTTAGGAATTTTAGAGCAATTCCAAATAGTATTTTGATCTCTTGGAACTTTCCTTGACAGATATGAGAGGTCAAAGTATTGTGTTTTTGCAAGTTTGAGTGCTTTCATTAATTGATTTTGTTGACCAAGTTTGCATTTTGTTTATTAAAAGCCAAACCAATTAGTGGTTATTTAGCGACAAGAATAGATGCCATGATGCAATGAACACACAAGCGAAAATTTTACTCTGGTTTTTAGGTTCTCAACTTTGGGCTGTTACAATTCTACCCCCCTTACAGGAATTTCATCCCGAGATTCTAAGGTTGCGGAAAGAAGTCGGGATACTCCTCACGTAGACAAGACTCTCTTTCCCAAGTTGCTTCTTCCTCGGAGTGGTGGAGACCACTGAACTTTGAGGAACTTGGTAGTCTTGTTACGGGTCTTCCTTTCGGCTTCATCTAGGACACGAATAGGATGCTCGCGATAAGTGAGATCTTCCTGAGATCTACTCTTCATGATTGACTCCATGGATCGATCTTCGAAACAACGGCGGAGTTGGGAGACATGAAACACATCATGTACATTTGGGAAGATGACCGTAACTCCAACTTGTAAGAAAGATCTCATCACTTGGCCAGAACTGTGAAAGGGCCAACGTAGCGAGGGGCCAATTTCCCATTGATACCGAAGCGGCGAACGCCACGAAGGGGAGAGACGCGAGATAAAGCTTTATCACCAATTTCATAGTGAATCTCCTGATGGTGCTTATCATAGACTTTTTCTGCCTAGCTGGGCAATCTTCAGATTTTCTCGTATGATTCTAACCTTCTCCTCAGCTTCATTGATGATATCTGGACCCAAAGAGTGCCCTCTCTCCGGTCTCGACCAATTGAGAGGAGTGCGCATTTTCCTTCCATATAGAACCTCGAATGGAGCCATGCCCAGACTAGCTTGATAGCTATTGTGTAGGAAACTCCCGCGAAAGGGAGATACTTTTTCCCAACCCTTGCCAAAAGAGATTACACATGCCCGAAGCATGTCTTCCAAATTTTGGTTCACTCTTTCGGTCTGACCATCAGTTTGAGGATGGTAGGCGGTACTGAAGTTGAGACGGGACCCATAGCATTTGGAAACTCTGCCAGAACTTGGATACAAAGATACTTCCAACGGTCCGATATGATCCTCAGAGGGACCCAATGCAATGGAACAATACGAGCCATATAAAAATCAGCAAGTTGACTTGCCCGTATATCATCACGGGACTGGTAGGAAGTGAGCAAACCTTGGACAGTCGATCAATGATTACCCAGATAGCATTGTTGCCCTTTTGAGATCGGGGGAAACCCGGTGATGAAGTCCATACTGATTTCATCCCATTTCCACCGGGGACTGCAATAGGGCGAAGAGTGCCGCAGGCCTTTGATGTTCAGCCTTACCGACCGTCGACAGGTGTCGCATTCAGCAACATACTTGGCAATTTCTCGTTTCATCCGAGTCCACCAGAATTGTGGTCGAAGATCTTGGTACATTTTGGTACTACCGGGATGAAATAGAGAGAGGGATTCATGCGCTTCTTGGCGGATCAGCTCCCTCAATTTTTTCGTTTCTTCGGCACAACCAAGCGGTCACCAAATAAACAACTCCGGATTCATTGACAGAAAAACATTTGGCCTTCCCCTCTAGCAATGTTCTCCTTGATTTTTAGAATACCCTTGTCACGAGTTTGAGCTTCCTTAATCTGGTCTACAAGAGTAGATTTGATCGCCAGATTGCTAGATAGCCCGAGGGAACCATTTCTAAGTTCAAACGAAGAAACTCTTCATGAAGGTCAGGTTGGGCCTTTTCAATCATCAGATTGTTGCAATAGGACTTCCGACTTAGCGCTCAGCCACGACGTTTGCTTTGCCCGGTTGATAGTTCAGACTCACATCATTCCTTGATTACTCCAACCACGCCTTTGCCTGAGATTTAAATCCGGGGGTGATAAAAGGTACTTCAGACTCTTGTGATCCGAGAAAATCTCGCAATGGTTACCAAACAGGTAAGGTCTCCATTGCTTCAAAGCATAGACCACCGCGGCAAGTTCTAGATCATGAGTTGGGTCGTTGTCTCATGCGGCTTAAGTTGGAGAAAGCATAAGCACACATGGCCATCTTGCATTAGCACACAGCCAAGCCTTGCAGAGAGGCGTCACAGAAGACGACGAAATCCTTGCTTTGTCCGGCAGGACAAGCACAGGAGCGGACGTGAGTTTGGCTTTCAGTGTTTTGAAGCTCTCTTCAGCTTTGGCCGTCCATAGAACTTTTACCTTCTTGAGAAGGTCATCAGGGCCTTGGCTATCTTGGAGAAACCTTCGATGAATCGGCGGTAGTAACCCGCCAATCCGAGAAAGCTACGAATGTCCTTGACTGACATTGGAGTATTTCCAATCCAAAATGGACTGAATCTTGTCGGAATGACAGCCACACCATTAGCGGATATCACTGACCAAGAAGACAAGATTATCCAACCAGAACTCACACTTGGAGAACTTGGCATAAAGGCGGTGTTCTCGAGTCGTGTCAGAACCAACCGAAGATGTTCGGCATGCTCTTCATCGGTTTGGAATAAACAAGGATGTCAATCATGTAAAATGATGACAAACTTGTCAAGAAGATAATCCATGAAGACGAGTTCATGAGCCTCATGAAAGTACTGGAGCATTGGTGAGACCAAAGGACATGACGGTAACTCAAGAGCCATAACGAGTAACAAATGCCGTCTTTGGGATATCCTCCTTTCTGATTTTTATCTGATGGTAGCCTGACCTCAGATCCATCTTGGAGAATACTGTTGCACCAAGCCTAACTGATCCAACAGGTCATTGATGCGAGGAATAGGGTACTTGTTCTGATTGTCACCGCATTCACGGCCTATAGTCAGAGACTAGACGAGGCACGTAGAATCCCTCTTCTTTACAAAGAGTAACCGAACAACCCCAAGGAGAACTGCTAGGCTGAATGAATCCTTCGCTAACAGCTGATCAATTTGCTCTTTCAACAGAGCCAACCTTCCACCGGCATACGGTAGGGCTTCTGTAAATCGGAGCGGTACCGGGAAGTAGATCTCTATGACGAACTCCACACTTCGGTCAGGAGGCATGCCAGGCAATTCTTCCGGGAACACATCCGGGAAGTCACACACCACGTGTTGTCCTGGATTTCGGGAGGAGATTCGCCTTCCATAAAGCAAAGGAGGCTCTCAGGTGAATTGGTATGACTGAAGATGGAGGCCTTGAGAGTGCAGACCAATACTCAACAATGTCACGGAAGAGGTGGGTCACGTAATGGTCCTTGGCCGCACAATCGAGATTAGCCCGGTATTTGGCTAGCCAGTTTGTCGGGGGAGTAGCCCCGGGTAGGGTCAAAGCTTGGCATAAGGTGGTGTTCGAAGTTGTGCCAGGTACGGAAAGGGCTGACCTGTTTGGGCCTGGGAAGTTCCAAGCTTCATCTTGACCTGGAGAATACAGGCCGACCTATTTTTGGCCCAGAGGGGTCCGAGGTATACTGTGGCCAGGCCGAGGTTCACAGTCCGAGCTATGTTCTGCCGACCTAACTACCTCAGTGCGGTGGTTTGTGTTGTGGGTGCAGGAGTAGCTGTGGGAAGAAGTAAGATCCGACTAGTAAAAGATATTAAGCGCAAGACCCAAGGTACGCACGTCCGTGTCAAGCTAACCGAGGTGATGGGCTGTAGGTCGGGCAGGAGTCAATGCTCCTGTCACTTCCAGCCGGGTACTAGAGCGCCTGACACGGGAGCGTCTGTCAAGGAGCATGGCAGAGGCGTGCTCCGGGTTCGGCGGGCCTGCAGTCTCCGACCGCTGACCACGCGAGGTCTGGGAAAGGCTACGAGGTAGCTCTGCCAGGCCACGTCCTGTCTCGGTCAGAGGGGACATGCTAGCTCTGCCGGTAGGCTACAGGATGGGCAAGCCACGTCTTGTCCCCGACCGAGGTACGGTGGTACGGTGGTGACCGTTGCAGAGGCATGGCAACAGTGTCTGCGAGGGGCACAATGGTAACCCGGCTGGCCTATATAGTGGGCTTCACCCCCTCCTGCTAGAGGGGATGATCCAGGATCCAAGATCAAAGAGAAAGAGAGAGAGGAAGCTCGGAACACCTCGGAGAGACCTCGGTTCAGGCTCGGAGTGCCTTTTTCCTCTCTTTGTAGCATCATCTTCCACCTCGGTTCTCACCATTATCATCATACAGCTCGAGGAGCAGCTTGTACTTGTCACTCTGAGCTATACACTGACTAGGATAGTGCTGCAGTAGGGGTGTTACCTCCGCAAGAGGGCCCCGAAGCAGGGTACATCGTGGTGTGTTTTGTGTTCTTGCTTTCTTGGTTCTTTGTTCGTGTTCTTGCGTGTTCTTGCGTGTGCACTTCTTGAGTGCATAAACCCTCCCCGGATTCCCCAACGACCATTCGGCCCATCTTAGCCATACCTATGGCATCTGCCGTGATCCCACCACGACAGTTGGCGCCACCGTGGGGCAGATTGAGGCGTTGGAGGGAGTTTTCATCCCGGACGGGCTCAGGCGAGCGTGTTCTTTCCGGGCTTGTCGCCAAGATCGGAGAGTTTCACCTTCATCAGCGACAACGCGGGGTGTTTCGCCGGCAAGCCCTTCCCCGAGCACGGCTTCACCATGATGCTCGGCAGCTTCGTCACGTACGTTGCTGTCGAGGTTGTTCGCGGGTACCCGGAGCAGGTGCTCGTGGACGACGAAACTCCTCTCCTCGCGGCTTTAGGTCGGCGTAACTCGCCCTGAGAGCTGCGTAGAGGTGATGGTGACAGGTCCCGGTTGACGCCGTGGCAAAGTAGATGCCAGCCAGTCCAAGGCAGCCGAGGTTGCTAAGGTGAGATCTGCAAAGCCCAGGCTAGAGAAGGACTTGCCTGGCACCCAGAGCTGCGGGGCCGAGGTGCGACCCTGGTAGAGATAGTGGATACACTGGCAGACCCAGTAAATCCAGGAGTGGACATAGTAGTGACTGTGGCCGACCTAGAGGCAAAGCGTGTCCTGTTGCAGAAGGAGGCTGTAGCAATGATAACAGCTAGAGATGAGTTCAATAGAGATCTGCGCGAGTACAACGCAGCGAATGGCTTCACCCCCGGTAGCGGTTGATACACATAGGGGAGCCGAGGTGCGGCAGAGAGGCAAGGGGCTCAACGATGAGCTAAACAGGAGGCACGACCTACCACCTCGGCTAGGAGTGGGAGTCGCGTGTCAACTGGAAGGCCGGTGTATAATCTCCCCTGCTAAGAACCTCAGAGCTGCCGAGGCAGGCAGGGCCGAGCTATCCGGATTATCTGGAGATGCGTGGCGTGCGCAGCAGAAGCGAGTCATGAGTTAGTATATGTGGCTAACCAGCAGAATGAGCTCTCCGCAGAGCAAATGCCGGGGCTGGTGATTCAGAGATGGTTTATTCAGCTAGGCCAGTCAGTCAGGTGTCCAAGGGGCAAGCCTCGTCTCCACTCGTCGGAGGAGCCGATCGAGCCCGGAGTGTCACCTCGGGTCAGAACCAGCAGCTGCAGATGTATGATCCAGTCCTAGCAGCAAAGCAGAAGGTGGGCCAGGGCAATGCTAGCCGAGCTAAGGGAAACCCCGGCCCAGGCAATGCGAGCGGGCTAAGGGTAACTCCGGTCAGGGAAATCAGAACGGCGGTCAAGCGGCATCGGCTGGCCGAGGTAAACCACCTCCGCCCCCGAGGTATCGCAACAACCTCGGCAGCAGGGGCAGTATCAGCGAGAGCCGGAGTATGTTCAGCAACCTCAGAACGTCGGTCAAGGCGATGACCGATATGATGATGGAGACTCGGCCATGGCACGAGCTGGATACCACAGAGTGGATGGGGCGTTGGGACCTCGGATAGGAGGTCGGATGTTAGCTCCAGGCGATGTCCGTAACAAGCTATAGACTCTACTTGTCTGAGCAACTGGAGGAGGAAGGCCCTCCTGGTCCGGCGTGTTTTGGACCTCGGATCATGAAGGAGCCACCACCACCAGTATCTCAGTTCCAGTTAGGTCGGAACACCAAGCCATACAATGGGAGCACCAAGCCACAAGATTGGCTGACAGATTATGTATCCTCGGTGCACATTGCGGGGGGCAATCGCCGATGGGCGGTCCGGTATCTCCCGCACATGTTGGAAGGTCCAGCTCGGATCTGGCTGAATAATTTGCCGGAGTATAGTATCAACTCCTGGATAGACTTGGAGCTGGCGTTTAACAGCAACTTTGCTAGCACTACAAGAGGCCAAACCGACCTCAGCTCCTGGCGGCGGCATGTAAGCAAGATGATCATGAAACTGACCGAGAATTCTTAACTCGGTGGAGCAATGTTCGGAATTCCTGTGAAGGAGTGGTAGAGGCACAGGCCATTTCCTGGTTTGCAGATGGCTGTCGACATGGCAGCATGCTGTGGCAGAGGCTCCAGAGATATGCCGAGATCCCTAGCAGAAACCATCCGGGTTGCAGATTCTTATGCCCTGGGTGATCCGATGCAGCCAGCAGCAGAGGCAGGAGCACGTAACAGAAGGAGGGAGCCAATAAACAACCGGCTCGGACCAAGGTGTAATGACCGTCAGGAGTTCGGACAGAAGAGGAGGGAGCCGGACTATCCAACCCCTCCAACCAAGTTGCAGCGGTGAACCCGGATCAGCCCGGAGCTGGAGGTGTCCAGAGGCCAAAAATCATGGTCCGGCATTTAGTCCGAACCAGGAGCCACCGTGACCTATGAATCAATGATAGATGGTCCGTGCTGTTACCATACGACTGACCCGCGCAAGCCAAACCATTCAACCCGGCAGTGCAGCTGGAACCGCAGAATCAGAGAAGAGGGGGCAAGGGCCGGAGGAATCAGAACAGGACCACCACCTCAGAGATTTCAGCCGAGGTCCCACCCTAATCTGTCCGGAGCAAATGTTACCCCGGTAACCACTGCACCTCTTCCGAGCCTGCAGCAGCAAGACCCGTGAATGTTGTGAATGTCCGAGGTAATAACAACAACAATGGTGCCGGACCAAGTCAGCAGTATGAATACCCCGGAAATGACTATAGAGAGGTTCATGCGAGCTATGTGGTCTTTGTGACCGAGCAACTGACAAGAAGAGCGTGCAGAGGCGTGCCATGGAGGTGAATGCAGTAATGCCGGTGGTGCCGACCTATATGAACTGGTCTGAGCAGGAGATCACTTGGAGCAGAAAGGACACACCTCGGATCATGCCGAGCCCTGGAAAGTATGCCCTGGTGGTAGATCCAACGTTGTGTGGGCCTACCAACAATGAGGTTCACCGAGTTCTGGTGGACAATGGCAGTGCCATCAACATCATGTACCGAGACACAATGGTGAAATTGGGCATCTCGCCTAATCATTGATGCCAAGCAGTTGTACTTTTCATGGGATTGTGCCCGGCGTTTCCTGTGCACCCATGGGCAAGATATGGGTGGATGTAGCATTTGGAACCAAGGAAAATTGCCGAGTTGAGAGTATCGAGTTGAGGTGGTGGACTTGGAGAGTGCATACCATGCACTGCTTGGAAGGCCGCTTTGGCCAAGTTCATGATTTCCACCCATGTTCGTACTGAAGATGAAAATGCCAGGGCCTAATGGAATCATATCCATCTCGGGTGACTACAAGCGAGCAATTCAGTGTGCCTCGGCGGGATCTAACCTGCCGAGTCTTTGGTGATCGCGCAGCCGAGAAGAAGAAGCTGCATCAAGTGGTGGCAATGGCGCAGTCAACACAACTCGGCCTGTCCGGACTATGAGCCCGGACTCAACTGCGGCGTTCGAGGTACCCAAGGAGACCAAGAAAATCCCCATTGACCCGGAGCACCCAGAGCATGTGGCTATCATTGGGACCGGGCTAGGCGAGAAATAGGAAAAGGCGAGCTCTGTCACTTCCTCCGTGAGAATCGGGATATCTTTGCATGGTCGGCTAAGGACCTGCCAGGTGTTCCGAGGGAGTTGGCAGAGCACTCTTGTTTGTTAGGCCAGAGGTGAAACCGGTGCAACCGACGCGTCTCTCAGACGACCGGAGACAAGTGGTGCTGGACGAGCTGGCTAAGTTGCTTGCAGCCGGGTTCATAATGGAGGTACTGCATCCGGACTGGATATCCAATCCGGTCTTGGTGAAAAGAAGAAAGACGAGCCAGCCGTGGTCAAGGTGTGGCGCATGTGCATTGACTTCACTAACCTCAACAAGGCGTGCCCAAAAATCCATTTCCATTACCTCGATTGATCAGGTGATCGATTCCACTGCTGGTTGTGAACTGTTATCTTTCATCGATGCGTACTCTGGTTTTCACCAGATACCACTGAACCCAAAGGATCAAATAAAGACTGCTTTTATTACCCCGTATGGGGCGTATTGCTATCGTGTCATGTGTTTTGGTCTGAGAAATGCCGGGGCAACTTATCAGAGGTGTATGCAGAAATGCCTGCACTCTCAGATGGGCAAAAATGTGCAAGTATGTCGATGATATCGTCATCAAAAACTAAGGAAAAAAGTACTCTCCTCGAGGACCTCGAGGAGACATTTGTGAATTGAGAAAGTATCGGTTGAAGCTTAACCCGGACAAGTGCACCTTTGGTGTCCTGGCTGGGAAGTTGCTCGGATTCCTGGTGTCCAGCCGAGGTATCGAGGTTAACCCGGCCAAAATCCGAGCTATTGAGAGCATGAAGTTACCGAAGTGTTTGAAAGATGTGCAGAAGTTCACAGGGTGCCTAGCCTCGTTGAGCCGATTTGTAGCTCGGCTAGGAGAAAAAGCCTTACCTTTGTACCAGCATGAAGAAAAGTACCGGGTTTACATGGACCCCGCAGGCCGACGTGGCGTTTGGCGAGCTGAAAAAGATGTTGTCCACTGCCCCGGTGTTAGCGTCACCATTGCACAAAGCCGATGTTACTTTACATTGCGGCCACAAACCGAGTTGTAAGTGTGGCAGTGGTGGTGGAGCGCGAAGAAGGTGGCAGGTCGGTGCAGAGACCGGTGTATTACTTGAGCGAGGTGATCTCTACCTCGAAGCAGAACTATCCTCACTACCAGAAGATGACGTATGGTGTTTACCTGGCGGTCAAGAAGTTGAAGCATTATTTCCAGGAGCATCCCATGACGGTGGTGTGCGAAGCTCCATCTGGAGATCATCGGGTGCAAAGATGCAACTGGCCGAGTTGCCAAATGGGCGATTGAGGTGTCTCCATGCACCACATTACGAGAGAAAGACGCAATTAAATCCCAGGCGTTGCCGGACTTCTTTGTGATTGGGCCGAGATGCAGTATGAGCCACCCAGGCCGGACTATAATTATTGGAAAATGCATTTTGATGGGTCCAAAACAAAGATCGGGCTGGGGGCTGGATAGTCCTCACCTCGCCAAAGCAAGATCAGCTGAAGTACGTGCTGCAGATTCATTTCTCAGCATCAAACAATGTGCGGAGTACAGGCCTTAATCCATGGCCTCAAGGTGGCAAAGGAGATCGGTATCCGGCGTGTAGAGTGCTTCGGCGATTCCGACCTGGTGGTGCAACAATCTTCGGAACTTGGGATGCTCTGGATGCCAACATGGCGTTATATCGGTTCCATGTGCAAAAGATATCCGGGTTCTTTGAAGGGTGTGAGTACAGGCATATAACCTCGGGCAGAAAATGATGCTGCCGACGTGTGTCAAAGCTCGTTCATCAAAAGAGGCAGTACCACCAGGGTAGCCCTGAATCACTTGAGAACTCCTTCAATCAAACCTTCTCCGAATCCGAATCTATTTTCATCCCGGCGGAGCAAGAGCCCGGACCTGTTCCAATGGAGGTAGACGTCGGATGCGTTTGGTCGGACCCGGGGACTGCGTGGCAGAGCTCGGGGACTAGCACACCAAACCTCGGGACTGCTCATCCAGACTCGGGGACTGGTCGCAGGATGGTGGAGGAAATAATGGAGGAATTATGGTGGCCGAGCCAATGGAGGGGATGAGGAACTTTTTCCTTTGCACCCGGTGCCGGACTGGGCGGAGCAAATCATGAAGTTCATAACGAGGGAAGCACGCCAAGTGACACAACCGAGGCTAGGAGGATTCAAAGGAGGGCCAAGGCGTACACCATCATCAACAAGGAGCTCTATAAAGAAGCGTAACCGAGGTGTTGCAACGGTGTGTTGAGCCAGCTGAAGGCAAGGAGATGCTTTTGGAGATCCACCAAGGAGAGTGTGGTCATCATTGCAGCACAAGAGCTCTGGTTGCCAAGGTGTTTAGGCATGGGTTCTATTGGCCCACTGCTCTTGCTGATGCAGAGGCCATAGTCCGGAGATGTGAAGGGATGCCAAAGGTTTGCCAAGCAAACGCATATGCGCCGGCGCTCAAAACAATTCCTATCACTTGGCCGTTTGCGGTATGGTGTTTGGATATGGTGGGAGAGTTCAAACCAGCCCGAGGTAACATGACACACATATTGGTGATGGTGGACAAATTCACCAAGTGGATCGAGGTGAAACCAATCCGGAAGTTGGATGGTCATTCAGCAGTGACTTTCTTGAAGGAGATTATTCTGCGATATGGCTACCCCATAGCATTATCTCGGACAACGGCACTAACTTTGCTGTTGGAGAGTTCGCTCGGTTTTGCATGAACAAGGGAATCCGGCTGGACATAGCCTCGGTGGCACACCCGGAGTCTAATGGACAGGTGGAAAGATCAAATGCTCTAGTGTTGGCCGGCATCAAGGCTCGGCTCATTGAACCACTGTTGAAAACGCCGGGTGTTGGATAGATGAGATACCAGCAGTACTGTGGGGTCTAAGGACCACGCCAAAATCGATCACTGGCTATACGCCATTTTTTATGGTCTATGGGGCAGAAGCTATGCTCCCCTGACATCGAATATGATGCGCCCAGAGGGCATGTACACTGAAGCCGAGGCAAAAGAGGCTCGGGAGATGCAGTAGATCTGCTTGAGGAAGCGAGAGAATTGGCCTCATCTCGTCAGCAATTACCAGCAAGGTCTCCGACGTTATCATAGCCGGAGTATCAACCCTCGTGTGTTTCACGAGGGAGATTGGTGCTGAGGTTGGTGCAGCGCAAGAAAGGCCGGCACAAGTTGTCACCTCCATGGGAGGGACCGTTCGTTGTGAGCCGAGCTCTGCTCAATGATTCCTACTATCTTATAGATGCGCAGGAACCAAGGGAAGATGGGCTGGACAACCCCGAGTCAGAGGTCAGGCGACCATGGAACGTAGCTCTACTCCGACCTTTTCTACTCATGAAAGGCGCAATGTATGTACCCGGTTAATCCTTAAAAATGTCGGCACTCGAGGTAAAGCTCGGGGACTGCCTCGCTCTTGTGCTTATGTTTTATCTCTGTTTGTCAGTTTTGTTCATATGCCGAACTATTTTGAACCTCGTCTCAAACTTCAAGTAATGGTGCTATGAAACTAATCTTGTGACTCGACTGGCATCTGCCTAAAAGGTAGTCAAGAGCAGAAGAGGAAAAAACGTGGGAGACATGAAAATGAACTCGGGGACTCGTCCAAAATTATAGTTCGGCATGTGTCGTTTACTAACCCCTTCTTTACCTTTCGTTTATGTCGGATGACTTTGAAACATACCTCGGAATTTACCAAGTACTGTATGCTATGAACAACAATCTTGTGACTCGACTGGCATCTGCCTAAAAGGGTCAAGAGCAAGAATGCCAAACATAGTAAACACGAAAGTAAACTCGAGCAATCATTCAAAAGGATTCGACGTAAAGCTTAGAAAAGCATGGTTCGGATAAGCATGATAGTAACAGAGGTAGCAAAAGGAACTACTTAAGTTTGATTACATCTGCGTCCCGGCATACCGGGGATTTAATGAAGTTTTTTGGCCAAGCATAAGTTCAGGTCGAGGCATCAGGAATTACGTCGGCAGCAGCCGAGGTAGCCTGGGAGGTGCTGGCAACGTCGGCAGTAACCTCGGCACCAGCTTGTGGAGAAGCCTCGGCTGCTTCGCGGGTGTCACCATCGTCACCTTGCTCGGCTTCGACGTCGGATTCTGTTTCGTATTCATCCTCTTCTGGCTCGTCATCTTCGGCGTCGGAGTAGGTGTCTCCCTCGCTCAAGTTCTTGGTGTTGGCATATCCAGCAAGAAGGCAGCCATCTTTTCGCGCCGCTGGATGAGAATTGGGTCCGTGGACCAGGGCGAATTTCGGCGAAGAGTGTCCATCTTTTCGAGGTCGAGCTTCTCGCACCAAGTCATGATGAATTTGAGAGCGGCATCAGCTCCAGCGCGAGCCGAGGATGAGCGC
Source organism: Poa pratensis (assembly GCA_947311845.1). Lineage (NCBI taxonomy): Eukaryota > Viridiplantae > Streptophyta > Magnoliopsida > Poales > Poaceae > Poa > Poa pratensis. The sequence continues at coordinate 21,599,834 of CAMZMU010000086.1, read as the reverse complement.
CACTCTCGAAGTCTTTGTTCGGCTTCACGAAGCTTGGGGCGGAGCTCAGGCGTAGTATTGGGAGCATCGGCAAGAGGCCACAAGGCTCGGAAACAGACACACACACCTGCATCAGGAGTTCGGACCCAATGGTTTTCAAGGGATGGATCCGAGCTTTGATGGCCACGATGTGGTCCTCAATGGTCCAGGCGGGGTTCGTCTCGCTACGCTCTTCCTGTGCTGATCAGTGATATTGCGAGCCGAA